>JABVXU010000335.1:0-61333 GCA_013365365.1 Cruorifilaria tuberocauda
ATAGATGGTGGAAGAGCCACACCGTGATTGTGAACGTGTAGTTAAACCAATCTAAAGAAATTGGTTAACTAACGAATTGCCATGCAATGCGCTAAAGTGAAATAAACATGTTGAGGAATTATGCATTAATTAAAGTCAAAGTAAAAACTAAGTTAACAAAACAAACAAACTGAAGGCAAAATTCTAAAATATGCACAAAATAAATTAACATGCAGTTGAAATCGCGAGGGAGACTGAAGAGATTTGAAACTTTATGTTCTGGTCTTAATATGGTAAACAAAATTTGTGGGCTCCTTGTTTACATGTTCGTCGATAGAATTATGAAGAAAACAACGAGTAATAAAATTTCTTGATCTTATTTAAAACGTCAAGAGATTCTTCATTACTCTTTGTTTCTCCTTTTGTAAGTTGTAAAAGGAAGCTTTAAACTTATATCGAGGCCTCCTTGTTATAATGTATAAACCGTACATAATCCGCTTTCCCCCAGAATAAAGAAAGTCCTGAGCGACAGAAGCATTGTTAAGAATTTATCTCAAAGAGTGCGACGGGTCAACTAAAGGTTAGAATTGGGCACCCTTTCCCTTACGTTATTGATATCTGAATGTTAATATATTAACGTGGTGTTATTGTATGCTATCAAATCTGAAGTAATAAAGGTCTAATTACCCGAATTTGAGGTACCATCAAAGCGTTACCTTTATCACAGATGCTAGCAGTTCGATTCCCCGCAAATAAAAGAGAAACTCAGTCTAGAAGGAAACACCCTAAATCTTCTTGTCACGGTCACAGAAAATCGCTAATATAGCAAATAATCCAATAAGTACAATATTCTCCTAATTTTACAGAAATACTAAGTAAGGCTAGTAAACGCATACACGTTTAAAAAGTTATTTAGCTATTAATGAAACAAGACAAAACTTTTTGATCTGACAATAAAATCAAAAACCTAAAATACGACCGTCGAATTTGACGTTTCCGATTCAAATGGTTCGTGTCTTTTATTCGATGATAAGATTTATCATCCACATTTTTATAGATTATGGATTATGAGAGATTATAGATTGTGAGAGAAAAGTGAAGTAAGTGATTCAGAGAAAAAAGTCGAGAAGAAAGGTTATTCAGTTATTTTAATTTCTTCTGATAGTAATTTATCACTGGTTCGTTGTTACAAATTACTCAAAGATATTTCTTTCAGTTTAAATTTTTAAAATTAACGCATTCATTTCTATTTATTAGATTAATTTATCAAAATTCTTACATCGATCTCACGAATATTTCTGATGAAGAAATTGCTGTAGGAAACTGGTGAAAAATAAGAACTGTAATTTGATGTCATTTTTGTATTCCAAAGAAGCTTCATAATATAAAAATCTCTCACAGCATATATTAATTGTGCAGTTGCTACTAATTATAAATATTTAAGCTGCGTGGAAGAAAAATTTTCAGAGCAAAGTTTTATTACTCAAGTTTGAGATACAACCCAAGTGTAGCGTCATCACATCTGCCTGGCACAGAAGCCAACAGTTTGATTTCACGCAAATAAAATAGAAGTCACGCAGTCCAGAAAAGAACACACTCAATCTCGTCACGGTCACAGAAGACCACCGACACAAGTAATTTGTACAAAAAGTTCAACTTTATTCCGGCTTCCTGAGTTAAAAAAGCAATGACTGCCCTATACTGTAATTACATCATTTCACCAACAATGTTTATTTTTCTTAATTATTAATTCAATTAATCCTTAATTATTAAAGTATATTCAACAATTTCAATTATTGCAAAACGATTTTAACCTTTGGAACAATGATGTTTTAGTATTCATTTGTAGAAACATTTATTTGATGTACTTATTTCGGTTTCGAAAATTGCACATTCAGGAATAGTTCTTTTCATTCATCCAAGCTGGAAATTGGATAAATTGATGAAAATATTGTGATAAGCGACTTCTCTAATTTTAGTAAATTTCAAGTCAAGTGAGGAATATTTAAGAAAAAAATCTTTACTCAGTTCCTGAATGATTCATCATGTTGTATACAAACATTTTACTAAAGCATAATAAATACATTTGACCAAAAGTAAATGCAAAATATCAGTTTACGAATAAGTTGTTACTTGTAAAATTCAAATATCGACATTTTATGACAGCAAATTTCCTTTAATCACCTCATATGATAGAATAAAGAATGTAATAAACACCGAAAAATTTTTATTTTATAGTAATCAAGTTAATTCGAAATTATTATTCAGACAATTTGGCTAAAATTCATTAAAAAAGTAATTACGTGAAATTGATTAGTGTAATTATTAAGCATTCATACTTTTCTTTTTAACGCTATCTGTTTCATCTCCTTTTTTCTCCAAGAATTTAAAAAGTCTTTAATTATTAACTATCACAATATGGAACAATTGCAATTATTTTATTAAAATAAAGAAGTAACGTTTGAATAAATCAAGTTTGAAGAAAATTTTCAGATGCTTGCATGCTTACAGTAACATTATCGAATCTTTGATTACAAATAATGTCGATAAAATGAAGCAATTTATGATTGTAGAAATGCCATCATTAATAGTTATTAATAAAAGTAAAAAACATTTCAAATTTTAAAATTAATATTGCATACGAAATGTGAATGTGAATATATACTCATAGTATCTTTTTCTAAGTTTACAGTTTTTCAGATTTTTCTTCAAATTTATCGTCAGAAGGATATTACAAACATGATGAAGAATTTTGACTGGATATCAAAGGGATTGTTTGCATTTAATCATTCGACACTAACAATCTAAAAATAAAAAAATACATTAACAATAAAAAGATAAATATTATTTTCAAGCAAAAGAGAAAAATAAAAACTCATTGATCTCTTCATTCATGTAATCATAATACGTAAATAAATTGTGTAACAACTTAGTTAGTAAACAGCTTGAAGGTACTACTAAAACAGTTAATTAATAAAGGGTCTAAAGATTTGGAGCGAAAAAACTGAAAGTTGATGTACATTATAATTCATGCGAAAAATCTTTTGTAAATAATTTCTCGTTCCTTTTTATCAAATGTCACTTGTAAAAAAGTATGAATCTTTCATATTTTCTCGCCTCAATTTTAAACAAATTCCATAGTTTTTATGAAATTACCAATCGAAATCTTCAGTTATTATTAAAATGATATTCTTCTTACAACTTCGTCATCTGGCTTTTTTTAAATTGAAAACTATTAATTAATTGATGAAGTATTTTAGATAAATAACAACATAGGTAAGTGAAATAAGCACCAAAAGAATGATTACTGTAAGCGTTGTACATCGCAATAACTGTTCACAGGTATATTTTATGATGATCTTATATATTGAACGAATTTAATTAATTTTTTTGCTAGATTTCAATTAATTTCCATCTTTTTTCAAGATTTAATTAAAATATAGGATAAAAAGACAATAAGCCTGAAAAGAAAAAAGTTGAACTAATTTGTGAGACATAAAGTGAAAAATACATTCAGACACTTGATCAGTCATTCTTTAATAATATACGTGAATATATCAGTGAAAGTTTTCCATAAAGATTCATATTGCATGGAGGATTTCCCGTCATATGTTAACGTATTAATCACTGTGATCTGAAATTACCGATACATCGAATTACTGAAAAGTTCAAACCTGTCGCTATCAGTAGTTTTTCAAGTTTTTAATTTATTTTACATAACTGGCGATCATTAAAACGTCGTTCTACATTTAACATCATCACTACAATGAAATTATAAACAAATGCTACAGCAATTTTTTCATGGAAAAAATTAGCTAAATAACCAATCTGTATCATTTTAAGAGATTGCATGGAATTGTTGTCATTTTTAGCTATGTAATTAAATGCTAAGAATCGAAGAAGTTAATTAATTAATTAATTAATTAATATTCTATGATTTGATGACAAAGTATTAAAGCAATTTTATACAATGAATTCAAACGTTTTCAAGCAATGGCACGTTTTTCTGAAAAAATTTTCGGTTTTACGGCAATTTAAGTAAGAAAAATAAGCTTAAACACAACCAATTAAGGCAATCGTTGCTATTATATTCTATGAAATTGCATGATAGCAATAGCAGTATTGTGGTAAATAAAATGAAAATTTGGTTTTAAACTAATGAAGAAAGAAAAAACGCTAAAATAACAATGGAATTATTAGATAATGAGTAAATTGGTTGCATCCAAGCTTTAATTTATTTTCCTAATCAATAATAGAGCACGAATTAAGTATGAAAAATGGAAACTATAAAAAGCACAGCATTGTTAACAGTGGTGATGATAATAGAAATGGCAAGACTTTCATGTTGAACATTAGTGAAAGAAACTAAGTTAGTTCATTCAATCACTTGAAACTTTTTATAAAATAACAGGAATTCTTAAGACATCTCTTTTATCCAGTTTTAATATCATAGGTTAGTTTTCATTTTCAATCAGACTTCATTCATTTATATTTCAATTTAAAATTACAGTAGTAAAAATAAAAGAAATAAGAAATAAAGTGCTGATGGAATCTGAAGCTACAAAGAAGTGGCCGTTTCGTCGACATGATTTTCTTTCTTAGAAGAAACAGTGATTCACGTGGATAAAGTGTGCTAAATTAATGCGCATCATTCGACAAATCAGCTGAAAAAAATCCTCCAAATTTTAACATTAAGTTTGATAAAGTTAATCATTAATTATATTTTGAAATAATCGAAAGACGAAATGAAATCATTTAATTACAAAATTGCAATATTTTGTCGTGCAAAAGGATAAATAAGTTAATTTATTAGTGAAGTGCATTAATTGCTGAAAACATTTTGAATAGATAGAAAATTTCAACTTTTCCGTGGATGATTTTGAAATCAGTTATAATTAATTTGCAACTGGTAAACTTAAATGTCACTACCAATGTGTCGGTTATCTTATCATAACTCAAAAATTGATTTTAATGATAGTTAAACAACCGAAAATTTAAAAACTTACGAAAACCATAGACAGATTACACAATTTATTCGTGACATATAAGAAAGAAAAAATAAAGATATAAGAGCAAAATAGAGATTTCCCGGAATATTTTTCCGTTCTTCTTGCAATATGGAATTACTTACAATATCAGTGCAATATTTACAGTTCTATGAATTATTCGAGAGTGAAACTGATGAAAATTCCATTTGAACACTCTTCCAATAAGAATCAATTAATGAATTGTGCTCTTTTTCAGAAAAATTTTTTTCGATTCCTTAGCAGCTATTAACCATTAGTATCAGAAAACTTCAAATTCCGCATAAAACAATGATTTTTCTTGATTGTCATTAGTGAATGCATTAGTGAATTAGTTAAAAAAATGCATCAATCTCAATAGAAGAACCAATATGTTTTAGAAATATGTATATTCTGATAATCATTTCAAACTGACTAATTTGAAAGGAAGAGGTTTCAGATTTTGCTGAAATAGAAATCGTATCAGAATCACTTACACAAATTAACTTAAGCAATTGCTAGTCACGATTCAGAAATGTGCTAACATTTGTGTTTACAAATGTGATCACACGTGAACTTTACAAAATCCGAAGCTCATAAGCTAGCAATCATTTCATTTTGCTGAATTCTAACAACTAAGAATAATTGAAGAAACTAACGAAATATCCAAAAAAAGAGAGAAAAGTTTTTCGCTTCTTATTTCAAATTCGGAAATTATATTTATGAAATAAAATGTTATCATTTTTTCTGAAAAACCGAATTTTCAACCTTTCAAAATATGATACCTTAGGAAATTTAATCTGAAGAGGGAAAATGGATGAATTCCCTCATTTCTTTTTCTTTCCAAAAAACAAACACAAACAAATGTCTCCAAAAACAATTGTCATACATGCTTTACATATGTTCATGTTTATACACGATAATTTCACTTCTTCCAATGATTTCGAATGAAAATTAACTATTGTGATAGGATAAAAGCTTAATTAACTCCGAAAAAAAACTGATGCTATCAATAAATAAATAAATTGACAGTTAATTTAGTGATAAGGAAATACGTTGAAATATGGAACACTTTTTTGCGCTTGTAGATAGTCTAAGGAAGAAATTAGACATTGTAAAGGATCAATTATTTAATTAATTAATTAGTCCAAAACATTCCTTGAGATTTACATCTGCTTATCATTAAATCATTCTATCCAAATTAGTTACTGATTGAAAGTTATCAAGGAATCAACTAAGAATTTATTCTAATGACTCATTCTCTTATTTTTTTCTGCTTTCTTTTGTTTTCGTTTTTTAAAAATTATTGAAAGGTAAGAATGTCATTGGGAAATTTAGGAAAATGAAATGATTAAATATTAGTCATTCATTCAGACAATGAATATTATTTGCGTATTACAAAAATGGATAGTTTTTCTTTCGTTTTCTTAATCATTGTTTAATCACGTGTTAAAAATTATTAATTTAATTAATATGAAGGAGAAAAAGGAAAACAACAATCATCATATATTAAATTAATCGTTAAATCAGACTAATCATTAGCAAAATTTTTTAAAAACTTGTTGGGTATTGAGAATGAACATGCGAATAATAGTGACAATATAATTAATAATAATAATAATTAACAATAATTAGTGATAATAACAATTAATAATAACAATAACAGCATACTAATAATGAAATGGTAATAAATTTTACTTAAACAAATGATTATTGAAATGTGAAGAAATAAGTTAATTTTATCATGTGATTTTCTTTTGATCGATTCATTCAATTAATACATTTATCTTACGACAATAATAATTTATTTGTTTGATAATTATCCGATTTTCATTTTTTTTTTCTATCGAAAATTTGTACTATTTAATAGGTTAGAATACATTGCTTAAATTGAACAGCATTACGAAACTGATACGATGATAAAGTGTTTGATTATTGAAATATGTGTCAAGACCAATTGTTCCATTCAATAACGAAATTTTTAATGTGATTTGAATTCGTAGTGAAGGCGAAAAAGCTCCCTCGGAAGAAAAACAGATATATTGGTGGCCATTAAAATGCTTAAGCTCCCATTTACTAGACAACCACGGACAGCCTCTCTGATCGTTTTGCTGTGAAATTCGACGTTTCCTTTCCAAATTTGTCTTTTTTTTAAATTTCCAAATTCACAAAAATGTTTATTTCGGTATATTTAATGAATAATTCATACAACTATATAGTTTGGTAATCCAAAAAAAAAACTTTTTTATTTCCTTATTTTTCCAACCAATTAAAATAGCAATGACATAAACTTGTCCTTCCGTTTTTTCAAATATTTAAATTCAATTTTTGGATGCATCAAAAATGTATGATTTGGAAAAAAGCAATAAGAGAAGATAATGTTAATTGCCGGCAAGTATAAAACATATAATGTATCGAGACAAATAAATCCTAAGTTTAAATGCTCGAAAAATTTTTTTCTTGAAATTATTGTCAACTAAATTTTCAGCAAAATTAAAAAGATTTTATGTATTAAAATTTTGTGTAAAAATTATAGATCTAAGATATATAAGTCTGTTATGAATGTTCGAAAAATATGAATTAAATAATTAAATGATCATATGAATACTTCCGTAATATCTTGTAGTATTGTGATTGTTTCAAATTTTTTTTTGTCATGATATAAAAAAATGAAGCCAAAAAATTCCTATTACGAATAGTCATATTATCGACTCTCTTTCTATTTTTGATATTGTAATGACCTGAATTTGCTATATTTAATTCATATGGGCATATTAAATTTAAAAATTTCCTTAGCTAACCTTTGCCTCATTTTTTGAATTATCGTATAATAATTTTATGATATTACGAATTAAGATGTAAAATTGAAATTGGCAAATTCGACATGATAATTAAATCAAAATAAACGGTCATTCACGTCGTTTTTTTCGTTTTTCGACTTTTCAAATCGTAAAATAATTAAATGTTAAAGTGCCACAGGAGAAATTGGATGAATAACGATATAAACTGTATGTATCTTAGTTAAAAAAAAATAAAATACCGAAGTATTATTTAAAATTTTTTTGAAAACTTGACTTCAAGTATTTATTTATTCACCTTTCTAGTACATAATCGACAACATATTCCAAATAATATCGATAATTTTGCGAAAATTAAAATTGTTTCACTCTTTCTCTTTCCTTATCACTTTTAGACGTCTTTATTGGAATCATGTTTTTTCATTTTGAAATAGCTTGTTTAAAATGATTTCATTTAAGCTCAGAGAAATGAATTTCCTGAATTCTCCAAATTACTCTTTAAAATTGGTTCGAAAATATTACTGCTTCCCGAAACCAATTCAAACTAATGAAATAACAATTTTCTTCATACTGTTACAGTCACTAAAGAATTAAATCTAGACTTTATGGTTTTTAATAACTCTTTAAAGACTGAAAGCGGAATAAAATTTCCTCAATCAAAGATTGAAAGTTTCTATAATGACAATAATATAGTGGGAAAAAAAATCATTTCAGCTTACACTGCAATGTAGTTGGATGCAAATATTTTTAATTTGAAATTCATAAATTTGTAAATTAAACAAAATTCAAAATAATTAAGAATATTTTTCCTCAATTCAATATTAGCATCATTTATTTTTCTTATTTTTATTCATTCGTTTCTTCTCCTTTGTTGATTTATTTCAAAATTTTTAGATTTAATTCATTTCTTATTTTCTCTAAAACAATAATTTTTTTATGTTATGCATTTTAATACAAATATTTCAGAAAGAAAATAAATAATATTTAATAGACTTTCGACGCGCCTAAAATATAGCCATCATGCATACTTTAATTTAACTTCAATAATATCAGTTGGAAAGGGGAAGAAGGGAAAATGAATGAAATAAGAAAGGAAATTTATAATAAGCAATTACTGATTGGTATACTCACATTACTAGATTTAAAACTTTTCATGAAAATGTTATAAATTTGTAGAAATATTCGTTAACTTTTATCACGAATTTCCTTTTTATCATATTGATAACTTATCATAAAATTTTTGTTGCATTTAATTCTGTCGCATTGCTCAAAAAGTTCAAATTATCCAATGAAACAGTTGAAATTGTATGAATTTTTTTTTAATAAAACGATAATTTCTTGGAACATTAGGAAAAAGAAAAGTAATTTCAGGTGAAAGAGTTTTTCTTATACCATTCACCTTCCCTACCTTTCCCCCCTTCTCTCTCTCTCTCTCTCTCTCTCTCTCTCTCTCTCTCTCTCTCACTCTTTGGAAGTCATTATTCGTCTAATAGACGTTTCAATCATTGTATCCATCTGATTCAGTGGAAACGACGATCTTTTCCGGAAAGCGATTTTAAGTGGAAAATTGTGTTTGCTGGAGAGGACGAACCAATTTTATGTGATTTTTACGACATAGCCATAAAGATTTATATGAATAAAGCAGGCCGTATGAAATGGCACTCAGTACAGACAGACAGACAGACAGACAGACGAACAGACACAGACACAGACACAGACACACACACACACACATACACCTGCGTGTTTTGACAATTGAAGATAGGCAGTTTGATGATGAGTATTGTCAATAAAATGTTCTTGGGATACGATAGGATGATAGGTTTCTGATATGAATGATTGCAGCAAAATGGGACGACGAACCAATCCAACTTTCAAACTTTCAAATTTCAAAAATGTTTTTCATTCATTAAAATGGTCAATTTTATTAGTTTTGAAAATTTTGTGAAAGAAAATATATTATCGTTTAAATTTTTAGCAAAAATTTTATCTCACTCTTATCATTATGATTGATTAAAATTTATAAAATATATAAATTTTTTTTAAATATTTTATTTTAAAATCGTATATTTATGGAATACTGATTATAAAATTCGTTCTTTCTTATTTCATTACCTTATCTTTCCGCGCATCTTTTATTTTGTTGAATTGATTTGTTTATTCACTTGTAGATTTTAATTCGATTAATGAGTAAAACTTAAAACTATTATTGTTTAGATGGATTGAAATGCTGATGTGATAAGATAATAATGTCATTTGAAACTATATGAACGAAGAAATTTCTTGTTAGTCATCGGAATTTCTTACAGAAATATGTAAACTTCTTCAGCTATAAAATACTCGAGAAATTTTCTTCTTCTTGAATGTTAATTCATTTCCATTTTGATTTTAATCTGTTATACATCCAATGATTTTTTTCCTCTTTTTCCAATAGAATTGGAATAATTCCTTCGTTCTTAAAGATTATAAGTTTTGCTTTTCGAAAAGATATTCTGATTTTTTTATAATAATATGAAAATTTTGCTGATAACTTGAAATTTATCAATAAGTCGAACTGTCATATTTTTCAAACGTAAAATTAAACTGGAAAACTTTTGTGAAATATACTTCTCCCCTTTTTTACCTCTTGTCAAAAGATTTTTTCTTATTGTTTTATTTTTTAAGCAACTTATTTTTAAAACTTATTTCAAATATCAATCAGAACTACCACTATCACTTCATAACATGCCGTAAGTTACAAAATGATAAATTTCTTCTTTAAAAATTCTGGTCTTATCGTTTCTCTATACATGTTATATGGTTAATAGTTCAAATTTTTTATAATTGATAAACTTTGTTATTTCATTAGTTATAAAAACATGAAACATTAGTAAGAGAAGAAAAAGAGGTAAAAAGAAGGAACATAGGTAAGCATGCTAACAATTTCGCCAATCGTGACGAAGAGCATTTCACGATCGATTAGAAAAAGATGATTGATCGTAATGATTGGTAGAAATTAATTTGTTAATTTATATGTGCGATTTATGCCAAACTACCGTAATTTGATCTAGCAAATATTAGTAATAAAGGAATTGAAATCGGTAGCAGATGTTGCGATTTTCAGCTTAATATGCGTTCATCGTTTAAGCTTAGTTATTTAAAGTTATTGCGAGAATTTCGGGAAGATGAAATTTCTCATTTGTAAATATTTGAGGATACCTGTGACGAAGAAAAAAGGGGAAAAGAGAAGAGGGAATGTTATGAGAGAAAGTGAGGGAAGTTCACTTCAATGATTTTGCTTAGGAAGCATCGGTTTGTTAGCTTTCACTTTAATTTAACGAGAATGATAGAGACGATATTTTAGGTTATCCTTCAAATTATTAATAACGTTCTATTTAGTCTAATCTACTTCTGTTTCTTTCAAGTTAATTTTCAAGTGCAGTAAATGTTCTTGTTGAAAACAGGTAACTGATCATATCATCATTATACCATTAGAAAAAAGAGTAAACCAGGTCAAATATGAAAATTTAAAAAATTTTTTTTGATTTTGTTTCATAAAATTTCGTAAACAAATTCTCCACAACAGTGAAGTTTAACAAAATATTTCGAAAATGTAATTAATTTTCCATAATTTGTATTAATCGTATCATTCACTAAGCTTTTCCTGCCATTTTGCTTCACATTTCTTCTTTATATGCTAAGACATTGAGCAGCTTAATTAATATGTTTAAAAATTAAAAATCTGTTTCTTTTTTTCTTGTCAACTATCGTAATAAAATTACAGTATGAATGTAGTGACTGATGAAAATCAGAATAATATTAGCATTCCATTTTCTTTAGAAGCAAAAAAAAAATGTTGTAGGAGATGCTTAAACAGTTCTTGAGAAAATAATTTTACATTTATTTATTTTGTTCAAATATTTTTTCTTACCATTTTTTCCTCTCTCTCTCTCTCTCTCTCTCATCCTCGAGCAGTATTTTCGTATTGACGGTCGAAATTAAACGGTGATATGATCGTAATTATATGAATTAAAGTTTTTTTTTAGAAGTGGAATATTGCTACGGTAATTTCTACAAGATTCTACTTATCACTGTTGTTAATCGTACGCTTACTATCACTTGCCGACTATTGGAGGATAAGATAGAGGCGAAAAGAGGAGAAATAGGCGTGAAAAGTGAAGAAGGACGGACAATCGTCGACGTATCACTTCGTCGACACGGTTCATTTCAACGAGTAAAAGGGCAATAAATGTAAATGAGCCGTATTTTGCTGACGCTAACAGTCCAAAGTAACCCTTCGATAACCTTCTAAGACATCAACCAACACATAGCCAAATATTCCGTCGTCCATCCAACTCAGTCTTCCGAATCTATTTCCGTATTAACAAAAGAAGAAGAAGAAGAGGAAGGATACGAAAGGGAAGGGAAGAAGAAGCGGAAGAGAAAAAAGAATTTATTCATGCTAACTGAACTTTTTTAATCTATTAAGCTGGAAAAATGTTCACATTCTTGTGGCTTTTTAATTAGTATATGCGCCTGTTTCATCGTATTTAATTTCTATCATTTAGCAATTATTCAATTAATTGGTACAAAGGTTAAATAACTTTAAAATTTACTGAATTTCAACAAAAATTAAATAGAGAAAAGAGAATAATAAGAAAAGCTGGGATATTGACGAAAAATAGAGGAAATTAATTAGTTTATCAGGTCACTAATGATAACGATGTACAAAGCTAACGAAGAAGTTTTGCAAGCTGATATTTGATCTCTGTTGAGGGGATAAGGGATAAATATAATGCATACTACAATACTGCTTAATCATTGCTTAACAGCTATCACTATCCTTCTGAATATCGCATCAGCTCAGCATTATAATTGGTTGTAAGTTATTTATTTACCATTTTCAAATAAACAGTAGTGTAAGTATTGATTGTTGAGGAAAATTTATTTAAAAAAGTTCAATTATTTCACATCAAATAACTTTTTTTTTTCAAATGATAATCTTTATACTTTTCATATTGAAGATAATCATAGAGTAATTTAATCAAAATCAGTTATATTAAGCGACTAAATTAAAAAATTACAATTAAATAATTAGCAAAAATATCCGTGAAACAGTACAGATCGCTGGCATTATCGTCAACAGCACAGTATTCGCCAGCGTTTCATTCAGCATCTGATTACGATAAACAGCAATATCGAATACTGTGTGAGCGATTATTGGGTTTAAATCCAGCTCAAATCAGCATTTGTCAACAGGTAAATTTCTTTTCTATTTACCTAAATAAGTAAACGTTAACGGGAGGTAAACAACGCAAGCAATCGCATGATATTCAATCTGACGTCAATATAACAATTAAATTCGTATTTCTAAGAATAATTATCAAGGAACAGGAGAATTTCAATGGATAATGCTTAAATGATGAAAAGTATTTGATTAAATAATTTCAACATTGTGCTGAATAGTTTACTAATTAGAATTCTAGCTTTAAATTTGCATTGCGATGTCCATTTCTCCTCTAAATGGACTATTTGGGTTCAATTTCATTTCTTCTGATAAATCCAACATGGAAATTCATCGTTGATCCATAACCGTGGAAAGACAATATATTGTCAACGATAATTCTTTTCCATCAATTACTAAATTATTTCATTTCACAATACCATAACTATAAGTTTAATTTTAAACCCGTAATTGTTATTAAACAATGGCGAAAATTTTTTATTTTTGATTTTCTTTTTTTCTGTTATCAGTAAAATGTAATGTAAATGAAGATTTAAATCTCATTTATCAAAATTATTTTAGATTTGAAACAATTTAAAAATATGCTGCTCAAATACTCGTAAGGATCCTTAGCCATCTATGTGCATGCCTACATTTTCAACTTCTTAAAAAAAGAGAAAAGAAATCTTTCTGGGTTAATTTTTAATAGAATTCAATATTATTGGCGTTCCATATTTCATTCTGCAGATTATCTTTTTCAACAAATTGAAGAACTGGAAAAGTAAGAGTTTGATTTTCCAGGTAAATCAGCTAAATTATGGATTTCCAACTCTTTTTTAGCATCCATTTGCAATTCCATCAATTGGACGTGGTGCGAGGGATTCAGTTGTAGAATGTCAAGCACAATTCAAATTTGAAAGGTTCCATCATCTTTTAAGTAATTTCTTTGGCTAAAAAAGGAAAGGAAGAAAAAGTGAAATGAAAATCGAAAGTTCCTTTTTCAACTTATCACATTATCATATTATTAAATATTTGAATTGTTAATAAATAATAATGATTCGAAAAATTCGGTAACCGTAAATATAAAAATATGGATCAAATTTTCAAATTAGTCATTTATTCCGCTGATCTTAGCAATCTTGCAAATTTAAGAAATTTAACAAATTTTAATTCGGTTCCATATCTTAAGCTGTATCGAAAAATACTTGCAATATGGCAGAAACTATATGAAATTAATGATTTGAAAGAATTAGATGTTTGTTGTGTATTCATTTAAATTCATGAAAATTTTCAGCAAAGAAAATAAGTAAACAAACATTTTAGATGGAACTGTTCAGAGAGGATAAGTAAGAATTCGAATGTAACGGCAAATGGTTTCCAGGATTTGCTAGGACAAACACTTCGAGCTGGTATGTACGTTAAGAACAAAAGAATCTTGTAAATACTCGAAACTTGCGCTAACAATAAATTTCAGTGAAAATAAGTATTTTGATTTCAATGTTTTCTTTTTGAAAAATAAATATAAATTTTGAGAAAAATGTTTTTTTGTTTTTTCGCATGACAGGAAACAGAGAGACGGCATTTATCTCAGCCGTTGCCAGCGCGGGTATTGTACATGCTATCACAAAAGGATGCAGTGCTGGTAATTTGACAGAATGCGGTTGTGATAATCAACCAGGTGGACAACGATACACGGATTTGGTTTACTTTCTTTTTTTTTTTAATTTCAAATTTAAATATTTCAGGTACTTAATACACCAATGCTAAGAATTGTCATGATCATGTAATTATTTACTTTTAATAAATTAAATATTAACAAAAAAAAGCAATCTAATACATTTTAGTATTGGAATTGAAAATACGGTATCCATTAGTGTATATTGGATTGCAAATTTTCTTCATCCTTATTGTTTTTTTTTTAAAGCACCTAAAAGGAGGAGTCATAAAAGTAGGCTGTTCTGTTAGATATTCCAAATGAATTGAAACACAAATATGGTAATAACGTATAATTACTGTACGATGAATGTGTTGAATTTCTTGATGATTGATCAATATTAACTTGAAAATAAAGTATAATTTGATTTAACCTAAAATCTAGCAACATTCAATAATTAAATTTTCAAAATGCTAAATACATAGGTTATTGTGGAAATCGAAATTTTAGGATCATGCAAGTGCAATAGGACGAGAAAAATTCTCATGGGGTGGTTGTTCGGATAATTCTAAATATGGTGTTCATTTTGCCAAACAATTCCTGGATCGTTTTGAACGGGAGCAATACGAGAAAGATCGTGACATAAGACATTTAATGAATCTTCATAACAATTTTGTCGGTCGTGAAGTAAGTTAGATTACATGTAAAGTTATATCAATGATTTATTAGTTTTCCATAATTTTTTTAATTAGTAATTTGCATGAGTGTATATTTAAATTCTCCTATTTGAAATAAAATAAATTAAAGAGGAGAAAGAAGGAAAAAGGAGAAAAATTAATTATTGTAGGCAATTGTCCAAAATATGCGCAAACAGTGTCGCTGTCATGGCGTTAGTGGTTCATGCGAATTTAAAACTTGTTGGTTACAAATGCCCAGGTTTGCAGAAATTGGTGAAATGCTTAAACAACGCTATAATCATTTTGCCGTTCAGGTATCCTTTTTCCATTTACGGTTCGAAATATTTAGCTTTGATAAATAAGTTGCTTTGTTCGAGAACAAACTGACAGCTGAATTATATTATATTATTATTTTCGACATCTGATAAGATCATTGAAATATTAATATTGCAAACAAAAAAGTAATGAAATTATGAGTTTTTGAAAAGCAAAGGTTCTTATATCGGCTTTAAAATAGAACTTTTCGAAATATCGTCAAAAAAAGACTGAAATACAAAAATGAACGATATTTTAAGAAATATTATAAATAGTCGAGTAGTAGATTAATATACAATAAAACATAAACAGATGATTATAATAAAAGACTATTCTATTAAGGAAAGATAAATATCAGATCATTTGTCCAATAAAGGGATAAAGTGATTAAGGTTTAATAAGCGTAAAATTTTGTCGACAAGATAAGCGGTAATTGTGGAAATATCATATTTTAAGCAGAAACAAGAAGAAATTATCAGTGAAATTGAAGAAGCTATTTATTTTAGTTCTTCCAAAATTTTTGGATGTTAAAGATGATATTAACTGAGAACTGAAGATTTTATTGAATCAAATGTAATTAATTGAAATGGTGGTAAAAATTAGGGTACGAAATTCCGTGTATTCATCCAGAAACTTATATTTTCTTTGTAAACTTATAATTGAGAAACAAATTGAAGTTCACAGCAAAAATTGACATTAATAACTAAGTAATTAAAGGTAGCAAAAAGGGCAAAAAAACGTTTACGAAGGAAAGAGCGTTCGGAAAGAAAAAAACCGTTACGTGGTAACGAGATCGCTTACATTAATAAATCACCGAATTATTGTGAGCGAAATGATGCCGAGGGTAAGCTTGGATATTGATTGTGTCATATTTCGTCTAATTTAATTTTGATTTAAGATTTTTTCCAAACAAAATTTCAGTTCTTTCTTCATTATCGAATAGATTACAAATTTAATTTCATAGAAATGATTGCAAAAGGATTTGTTTAAATTAATTGTGTTAGCGTGTAAAGAACAATTTGATGAGAAAATTTTCCAGGTATCCTCGGTACGCATGGCCGAGAATGTAATCAATCATCGCTTAACTCGGATAGCTGCGATCTGTTATGTTGCGGTCGTGGCTATAATACAAAAGAGGAAATCCGTACGGTACAGTGTCATTGCAAGTTTGTTTGGTGCTGCTCCGTGAAATGCAAAACATGCACGGAGAAAGTTCTTGTTCATACATGCAAATAGAATTATCAACATTTTCTTTCTATACTAATACAGATTTTTTTGGGCTTTTTAGAAACGAAGAAATTCTTCAGATAATATTTTTAAGTCAAATTTGTAAAATTCAATAAAAATCATTATCATTCAATTATATCTACTGATATGCTTACCTTAAAATTCAGTAATCACATAAATAAAATTCCGTAGTGATAAAATCTTAAAAATATTCCTTAGAATGTTTAAAAATACTTTGTACAATTCATTAGTTGCTTACGTCATGAATATTTTTGTCATGCTTGTTAGGCTTTTTTTAGCCTATCGATATGTACAGCATATACTTTTCTTTTCTAAAAGTTTATCTAAAAGGCTTTCGACAAATATTTTCTACCATAAATTAAAAAGAAAAATGAAATGAATATTGTTAAGTCTGATTGTGGAAGAAATAAACAAACGCTGAATTGTTGCATAATAACAACATTTGTATTGTTTCGTGTAGCATTTTAATTTGTTTTCTTTTAAAGTGATTGATAATTAATTAAAGGATTCTTCCGCATATCCAAAAATTATCCGTGAATGCTGCAAATATACGATGTTCAACATTTGCTTGCTTATTCATTTTATTTCTTTTTCTTTTTTTTTTTGATATTTCAAAATTCTCATTTTCATTAATGTGATTTAAACATGCTTTTTCATTCTTTTCCTTCTTCATTATACTTTTTCCTCTTTCCGAATTAATCCAATTAAATTTCTACAGAATTGACCATTCCATTGGTCATTTCATATAATGGTATTATTTTGTTACTGTAAGAAACAAAAAAACGAAAGATTTTTGGCGATATGATTAGGTTGAAATGTTAATCGATGATCTGAAATTATCTCTTAAAACAATATCAAAAAAAATAAACAGCCAATTCAGATTTTATACTTACTCTTATCATCTCCAAAAACATTATCAATGTGTGAAGAAATTTTGACAGTCCCGAGAATAAAGTTTTTGAAAAATCCATGCTTATAATATATTATAAGGCATTTTTCCATTTCTCCTCGAAATTTCACTGCACGAATTAAACGTTATAAGAGATATAAAGGAAAAAATATGAAAATTACATGCAATTAAAATAATATAAAAACACAAAAATATTATGTTTAATATCAAACACATCTTCGAATGAAAAAATTTTTCAAGCAAAATTTAAATAATGCTTATAAATTTTTCATTTTCTGAAGTTAATATCTTTAAAATTGAACTTCAATTTTGTAAGAAGCATGACGAAATATATCTTCCAGTATTATATCATCTTTTTATGTAGAACTTCGAAATGAATTCAAACAGTGATAGTATTCAGTTTCGATAAAAACATTTGCCCTACACTTAAATGCATCAACGGGTAATATTGAAGTCAATTTTCATACACGCATTTTCTTACGTTATTTTCTCTACGGTACGTTTTTAATCACGTATCATCACGTATCTTCGTTCCATCATGAATAAATCATAAAAAATGTTATTTGTAGCATAGCGTATTGTTTTGCTATCAAGCATTGTACGTACAACGAGCAATGTTTTTTTGTAAATACTCACAAGTGAGAATTTTGTTGATCATCGAGTTTATAGATTTCTAGAGAGTGAATTTCAATGGAAATTTTATTCATTACTTCATGCATGTCTATTTCATTGAGTAACTTGAAATGTAATTTAGAATAAGAAAATAATGTTAATAAAAATGAAATGAATTTTATTACTATACTAATGGTCAATAAATTTTTATTGCAGTTGAATGTTAGTTGTACTTTCGAAATAAATTACAACAATTAGGTCATCATTTTCTTTGTTTTTTATTTTTATTTGTATAAAAACGGCTTAAAAAAAAGACATATCCTAGATGTTTGTTTTATCCTTTACATACAACACTTTTCACTTAAAAATCTCAATAACAACAATAACAAAAAAAAAAATTGAATTTTGTTACTCCACAAAAAAACCGTTCGTATCTGCAACTCGTTTATCGAGAGTTACTTTAACCGTTTTAGTGTGCCATACCAGGATTTCACGTTCTTCCTGTAAACAAATAGATGGCTCTCCTTGTATTGTAAAAAAATTTGTTTTATTTGTACTTGAATTTCTGAATTCAATTACATTTAATATTTTTTGAAGTTAGGTTTTCTTTTCAGAAACTTTTCGTTCAGTAATTTTTCTATAATTTTAAATTCACAAATTTCTCCAAGTTCTATAAGAACTTTTTAGATAATCTGCAAAAAATACTCAAAAAGTTAGTGGATATGGGAAAATCTAAGCACTTTTAAGTTGTAAAAAAGAGCTAGAGCTGCGTTTTCCTATTCGATTCTGTTATCCTGATCTGACCTGATCAAATTCGTTAATTATCACTCATTTTTTAGACATTGAATTAATTAATTTAAACCGTAGTTATTTCAATTTTTAGGACTAAGCAAGTGTGAAATCAAAGTCAAAGTGCTCAAAGACGATAAATTGTGATATGTGACGCATTTATGATGGCTGTAATAAATTTAGCTGAACCGTTCCAGTGTAAGTTTTCAAATAAGCAATAAAAAAAACGCATTCTTATGCAACTAAAAAGTTACGCATATTATATAACTTATATTACCAAATTAGCAACGCAATCTTGAAGGGATTGTTAATAAATTATACCTCTTCGAAGCCAAATGGCTCGAGATCAAGAATCTGAAGGCCGAGATCTTCAAGAAAACACGTTTCTGGTGCCCCAAGACCGCGATTACACGATTTACCAAACACTGCCGTTGAACTAAGCAAATAAATATCTTTTCAAAAAAAGAGAAATAAATAAATGAAATAAAAGTACACTTTCGAAATTCTAATCGTAAATTCTTAAAATTCCAACAATTCACACATTGTTTCAACTGATACGAAGATCATTAATTAAATGGGGATCTGTTTCTCATTTCCACTAAACAAAGATAAAAAAGATGATAATTTACTTAAGCACAACATCCAAGGCTACAGCAAAACCAGCCATATCAGTAGCAAATTTCCTTTTCTTATGCCATACCACATTCCATCCCACCACTGTTCCATTAATAACTGCAGGAGATTCGACTAATGCACCTCCGGCAAAACCTAAATACTTCTTGAAAACTTAATCAAAATTTCCACTTAAATTTCTATCAACTTCTACCAACTCTGTAACCGTTTACCTTTTCTAATGATTAAACTTGGAGATATTATTTCGAGATATTATCAGTTCGGTTGTTAAGTTCATTTTTTACTTTTCATTTTCTCCCTATATGATTTTTTTAGATAGTTTAAATTCAAATTATATTAAAATCAAAGCATATGATTGGACAAACTGATGTAAATTGCTCACCAACAGCCCATATCCCAACTTTTTGTACATTCCTTATATAATCATTAAATAATCTGATATCATATGAATTGTCATCATCGGCAAAGTAAACAACTGATTTGGCTGATCCACCACTTATTGAATCTGAATTATTACGTAAATATTGCAATGCCATCGTTCGTTGATACCAACCGCGACCTAAATTTCATCTGCTTTAATTTGTATACCTTAAATTCTAACTGTTCACTTTAGCAAAGATGCATCTGCAACAGACTTTCTTGATGGATAGCAATGTTGGCAAATGCCCATAAAGTTTTAGGAAATACTCCAAATTTTGTGTCTTGTTTGAATTCAGGTCATCGAAGGTTTAAATTAGTCGTATGAGCTTACAGAATTAAAAAGCAAATTGAGCAAATTAAATAAATTATGGTATGGTTAGTGATTGCGTTACCATGGCGATATTGACTTTAATTTTGTCAACTCATTTCTTTAATTTAGAAGGGAAAGAAAAAACAAAGGTAGAATAGAGAAGTGAGAGTGATGAGGTAAGGATTGAGAAGAATACAAATTGAGTGATGAAATTGAAAATTGATAAAATACTATTAATCATCTCTCTTTTTATCTTAATCATATTCTCTTTTCTCTTATTCTCTTTGTCATATATGACAAAGAGAATAAGAGAAAAGTTAATATGCAAATTAATGATGCAATTTAACTTATAATTTTTGCTGTTAACACTATTTTTTTCGAATCATTAATTGATTGTTGAAAGTGAAGAGGTAAACAATATACTGATAACTTACGTGGATAACCTGGTGGTGTTTTGGCTGGGAAATACGTATATGGTAAAGCAGTACGATTGAGCAACTTTTCAACAGCTTTTACTTTGTGATTTTCATCCTCAATAACAATCCAATATAAATTTCTGATATGTGATAATGTATTTGCCATCCTAAAAATGTTCGTTTATCACTTCAAAATATTAATTTATTGCAGTTATAAATGCGAAAACATTATGGATAAATGGGTAAATTGAGTAAATTTTGTTTGAAATGCTATATAAGCTATAAATTTTATTGCTTAATCGGGAAAATACATTAATTTTTTCAGTATTTTTATCCCAAAATCAGTTAAAATCAATATGATTTTATAAATTTAAAAGATGAAAATACTATTGCCAATTCTGAAATAATTTTTTTCAACTAAATGGACCTCGTCATGTCGGCTAATCTTGCTGGCCGGCGATAAGTTGGTGTTATTACAATAATTTGAGAGCTTGGTGAAGGCGGTACCAATGCTTTTAAAGGTTTTATCAGTATATTAGATGACCTAAACAAAAAATTAAATTAACTAAATGAATTAAGATGATAATATATGAATAATTGATCTATGTAAATATGGAAATGATATGTAAGAACAATATTGATAATTTCGATACTAATATGATATCACATTGCAGAATTGTCCAATAAAAGTTTTAACAATATTTGAGGTTGTAACTGAACTCAAGTGATATTCAACTAAACATCCCTTTATTATTTTTATCATTTATAAATTAAACGAGTTAATATTAAAATTTCATTATAGACGAATAATGACGAACAGTTATATTATCATTTTCGATATTAATAAGTAGTTTCTGCTAAAATTTTACACATCAGCAATTAATTTAATGATAAAAGGAAGAAAAACGATTTTTTAATTGCTGCCTTTTTCTAATTGGAACACTATTACTTATATGATAAAATGCATTGAATTTTCATCAAATGACTAGCAAGCTAACCAAAATAAGAAGAATAGCTTACCGAATAGATGATACAAATTGTATAATTAACAGTAATATAAATACAGCAGCAAAAATACGTAAGTAATATATCATGTAGGTTCGATGCCGTGATCCTGAGCTTCGCATTTGTCGTAAGCATTTCTCCATTGAATTTTCATTTGTAAAAGGAAGAAATAAAAACCTGTTTTAAATTGACAATATTTGCATACTATTAATAAATCCGTTCTCTTCAAAACTGTTTTAGACTATCGCATTTCGGCAAATCGAAATAATCAAATCATTTGATTGTTTCATAAGTGTCTGTGTTCATCCATTCCTTTTTTAATTCTTCTTATTTTTTAGTCCTTTCTGCAGAAATCTTTTCCTCCTTTTTATCTTCGAAATAACAATTTCAAATTGAATACATGATAATCGAAAGATTTTATTTCTAATCAACCAAAGATAATTTTTAAGTTAGAAAAAATTGAATGAAATTGAAAGTCATATCTCCTAGACAATAAGACATTTAAATTTAGCGTCAATTATAAGCTAAACTCCTAACAATATCCATATGAAAAAAGAATTTAGTTCAAAAGAAAGCTTCTGCACAAGGTATACAAGCAAAATATATTTCACTACATTCAAATCTCATGCAATAAATTCGAAAGAGAAAAAATTAAATAAAATAAAAAAAAGGAATATCATGAAAAAATCCATTAGAATATGATTTGTTCTATGTTTTTAAGTTCTCTTGACGCATTTTAAACTTTGGAATCTTTTGAAGTTATCCTCCTTTTTTTCTTTCTCTGAAATGAAAATCTGATAATAGTTGTATTAATTACATCGTTTTCATTGCGAGATATTTAATACAGACATATGAACCTTTACAACATGATTTATAAATGGAATTTTGAGGAAAATAGATGAAAGAAGAATTAACGCATTAATGTATGAGCCAAATAAAATTTACAAAGTTCAATTAATAAAAAAATTTAAATGAAAGGAGAAAGCATCAAAGATAATTAGCTCATCTTCATTTCTCTAGATTTTTTATTGTCAAGAGAATATCAGCTTATTCTTAGATATATCTTTGATAACTTAAAACTTTCGAATAATCCATTTTTACTATTTACTCTGACGAATTATATTTCAAAAAATACTAATTTCCAAATAAGTCACTAAAATTTTCAAAACTTCATAAAAGAAAATTAAGCATTAGTAAACTAAAAACATTTAAAAAATTTCGTCTAATTTTCAGATAATTTTACTAGCGTTTAATTTCTGTCAAGTTTTGAAATGATATTAGAGATTAACAGATACGTATAGAGACGAAATTGAATTTGCTAATTGTTGCTTAAATTCGAATCATCTTTTCTAAAGTGGTAATTTGTTAAATATGCTGTATAAGTTAAAAAAAAGTAACTTTCAACGTCATATATCAGTGTACTTTCTAAGCTGCCAAACCTAATTTAATATATCAGTTATCTTTAATAGGATTCTAGAAGAATTGCATAAATAAAAAACTGTTATATTCTTAATTTATGGAATTCTTGTAAAAATTTTTGCAAAGCAATTTTTAAAATGTTAGAAATAATAAGGAATTAGGATAAGTTACGAGTTTTTAAATGAGATTCAACAATTGTCTTAATGAAAAGAAATCTTTTTTTCCTCAAATTGACTAACTTCAACATGATAGCCGCTATGCCGCTTTTCTAATTCAATTCAACCTTTCGATTATTAAACCAAACACTTCTATGAATAATGCATGACAGTATTTTATTGACTTTCCTAAGGCTTTTAAGACAACGCTTTACATGCCCTTCAATGCATTGAAATTACTAAATGGCTGCCATTTCCGTAAGCTGAAATGCTTTCGATCAAATTTCAACATAATTTTAAAATTGTATCCAATCCGAGTAAAATTTATGCAAAAATAAAACGGATTTGAATTTTAATGAAACTTATCACAATATCGAATTTCATATCGTTTTTAAATGAAATAACTCAGCCGATAAGTCTGCTGATGACATTAAATAATGTGAAATATATTTACAAAACGGCCAATCACTGTGTCGTTCATCCGCTTCAAAGATTAATTCATTTGATAAACAAAAAGAATTTCTAAAAATATTCCAACAAAAGTTTTCATAACATTTCATTACTTTCTCTCTCTCATAATACTAGATATCATGAATAAGCCGATCATTGGTGGAATAATTTTCAATATATGAGGGAAATTGAATTTCGATGCATTGAATAGTTTACCATTAAGCATTAAAAAGTATAACAAAAGAATTTGCTGATTGGTAGGAATAAAAATGAACCATTCAATATCATTTGTCAAATTTTCATCAACTTAACGAAATAAAGAAAAATTAATTTCGATAAATTTCAATAAAAACTAGTATAACAGAGACTATCCAGATATTTAACGAAACAATCGCTCAATGATTTACGAAAAACAATAAGCGAGTGTTCATCGAACATGGAATGAGGTTTACAATATTATTAATTGTATCATTAATAATCTTAAGCTACCAGTAAATTTTATAAATATCACTCTAATTTTCTTAATTATAATAAATTTTTTTTCATTAAAAAAACGGAAAACTTGTCCTATATTAATGTTGCTAAAAATCTTTTTGTTCATGAAAATATCCATTTCTAGAATAAATGTTTGAATTATACCGTAATAAATGAATAAAAAAAATAGCTGCGACAGTCAATTCTAAAATTGAAAACAAAAAAAAAATTCTTTAAAGTAATTTTCACACTTTGAAACTAAAATAAACGGTTAAATAAATGGGTAATAGTTGAAATTAGCACCGATTTCCTATTCTCATCCTAACATTGAAAATATTATAGACTTTGATAATTAAAACTTTGTGACTTAATCGAAATTTCCAATAGTTGTTATAAACAAAATGCGTTAATTCCTGCAATATACCATTTTATATGATTGTAAACAATTCAGTACTTTGATTACTATTAGTATACCAATATCGCTATTATTATCATTATTGTTAATGCTATAATGATAATTTGATATATCCATTCAATTTCAAATATCATCATACCATCTAATCCTACTTTCATGAACTAAATGATCTCTTATTAATTAATTTATTAATGTTTTAAATAGATGCAACTTCTTATATTCAGAACTACATAAAGCGATAATCAAAAAGTAAGCAAAAATAAAACTAAATAAATGAAGTAAACTTTACTCTATATTAATATAAATTTTTGAAATTTATTATCACTTGTCAAACATATCATAAAAATTAAGCGTTATTCAATTTTGTTGTAATTAACTATAAAATTAATTAGAATTTTATGTGTTCATTTAAATCTTACAAATTAATGAAAGCTTACAAGTCAATAACATCTGTAATTAATGGCCAAATTTAAATTTTGATAAGGATTTATAAATTGATTCAAAATGGAAAGGACGAAATAACAAATACATAGAACAAAAAAAGAGCGGTTCTGTTGCCTGAGGCATATTATGAACAACACATGCTTGAAAAACGTAATATAGTTAATTGAAAGCGGGTGACGCGGGGAACGAGTTGCGGGAAGGTAAGGATGGAACAAGGGGAATAGCGATGGAGAGAGAAAAGGCGGGGGAGGGGCGGGTTCGGGAGAACGGGGTAAAAACGTGGAAATATGGGGTTAACTAAACGACAGATTTATCATTCAATTCGAAAATTGCTCATTTCACATTTCATTCATTCAATTATCAGAATGATAAACAATTGGATTTACATAATTTCTGTATTTTCTATTATTCATTTCAACTGTTTTCATTCATTTTTACTGCTTATTTAATGAATTATCGTTGAAATACTTCTGCGTTATCAAGAAAACCGAAATTCTTTTTTCGAGAAAATCTTTCGTCTTATTTTATTATCACTTCTTTCCTTTTTTCCACGTTGTCTTTCTTTTTCCAATTTTCCTTTTTTCTTTTTCATCTCATTTTCACTTTTCATTCGTTGTTCGATCATTCACTCTGTTCTCTTTTGCCATTGCTCAATTTTAACCGATTATTTTTCCTTCAACGTCTCGCCCTCTCTCTCATTCCTTACGATCCTTTTTGATATAATTTAATTTTAAAGCCGAAGAAAGATATGCAACTGATATGTTACTTCCATCGCTTAACTAATTGTCGGTAATCAACTCTTTCACATTACTCCAAAATTACCATTCCTTCTCTCTCTCTCCCTTTTATTTGAATTTTTTCTCTTGTCTCATTAATTATTGGTAGTAATAGATTGGAATTCAATAACTAAAATGATAGTACTCTAAAAATAGTTAACTGGATCTACATTTACTTCTCTAAAATTGCTTGAATTCTTGAATTTCGATTCAAATTTCGTATCATCAAGCAAAAGTTGAATAGTGAGCTGGAATTATTTGAGTTTAAAAGTTGATCGATTTCAACCGATCACAAGCAATAACTTCAATTTTTGTAAAAACACGCAAAAAACAGTAAGGTATGAAAAGAAAGTTTGGAGATTTTTAGTGTATCAAGAAAGTAATAGTAATTCTCCGTTGTTTAATTGATGATCAAAATAGTCACTAATTAACAATAACCTAAATGAATGAAATAGAAATTGAAACAAAAGAATTCCATCCCTGTCTGAATGACCATCCGCAGAGATTATGTCCGATATAATCTGTCGCACTATAAATAAACGATCAGTCAATCTTAGTAACCTATAGATGTCAAACAAATCTTCAAATCAATTTCAAATTTCTAGAAATGTTCACTTACAAATTTAAAATTTGATATGGCACAGTGATGAAATGACGAGAAATCTGTTGAAAATTAACAATTTTCGTGTAGAACTTTATAATCCTTAGAAAAAAGAAGACCACTTTGTGCCTCTTCGCCCTTGACCATAACCAATGAATACATTTCGCAAAATTTTTCATCAAGGCAAAAAGAAGGAAAGAGGAAAAAGAAGAAGGAAAGGTGATAAGATGAACCTTAAAAATAATCTGAGGAAGAATAACATTTTATCATTAATCATTATTCTTGACACATATACCTTTCCGATATCCGATATAACTAAACTTCTTTTAAGAGCTTAAAGTTTTAGCATTTTCTTTAACTACTAAGTTTTATATATTTTTTTGATATGAATCAAAAGAGCGTTATCTTTCTCATGAAGCTATTTTATATGATGTGGAATTTCACGCTGTGTTGTTTCATGCCTTTCATTTATTCTTTTCTTCTCCTTACTAAAATTTCAAAAATTCAGTGGGATTTTCCATGGCAGCAGGTATTTGATGAAATTGAAGACAATGAAGCATTTCGCAGATTTTTTCTACAGATTTTACATATTTCCTTTTTATTTGACAAGAAATTAAATGTGAGGAAATTCATTAAAAAAGAAACAAAAACTTGGTGAATCATGTTTGTTAATTAATTACATCATAAAAGTGAGAGGAAAATTTGCTAACTTTTGCATTGTTATAAAGTAGATTGAAAGTACCTATTACATATTAATTACATTATTAAAGCATTCATGTATCATTGTGCATCTAAGCGCGTTAAAATTTGATTTGCGCGCAATATGTTTCACGCATTAATTCATGCATGCATTAATTTTATCAATTCAAATTGAAGAATTCAGAGTGACAATTGAGTAAAATTTATTAACTGAAACTAAATCATGGGAGAAAGGAATAATAATAATAATAATAAATAACCATAATAATAATAACAATAATAATAATAATAATAATAATAATAATAATAATAATAATAATAATAATAGTGGTAATAAATAGGAGTGACGAAAGTTTGTTTTTATTCGGCATTTTTTTAATTTAAGGAATGAAATTTGAAAAATTCGAAAATTGTCAGGTATGTCCGTTTCTGTCAACCCAAAAGAATTACTGAGGCTAAAGACTTGAGTTCAAATACAATATAGCTTTGTTTGTAAAACAATTTTAATGGCAACTGTTTGCTCTTTTCGATAATTTTAGCATTTATGAGAATTATTTCGTTTTTTCTTTTGCTTACATTTAATAAAATGATGTTATTAATAGTTATGTTTGAATTCAGAGCTTTACAATCTTATCATGTCATTATTTATGTAAGCACATGTAGAGATTTAAGATTCTCTTATTCCTTTAATTGTTAAAAATAAACAACTAAGAAACTAAGGAAACTATTTTAAATTCAATTTCTAAAACATTTGCTGTGTAATGAATGAAAAATGATTAGGTACGTGGATAGTGTTAAGTGTAAAATATGATTGTTAAGTGAATGTAAAGGTGCTAGAAGTTTATAAGCTGTAGGAAGGGTTGTGATGATTGAAGCGAACGATTTCAATTTTAAGATATAAACAAAATTTTAGTGAAAGTGTAAATTCAGCCAATAAATATGAGAATTAATACCACTTATTGATTTCTATCCAGGATTGTTTGTTAATCATGTTCAATAAATCAGGTGTATGAAAAACGAAGTTAATGAAATAATAGTCATTACGCTATCTTGGATAGGGAAAAGTTTCAAATAAATACCGTTGTGAATTTATTGCTTATCAAAATATTATCCATAAACGTGAGAATGGGTCTTTAACTTTTAATTAATTAGATTAGAATTAAATTAATTTGAATAAAACTATGAATACACATATATATATATAGTAAAAAATGCTAGTATTTTGCTAAATTTGAATAAGTTAAAGTCTAATTTCAAGTAAAGTTAAGATGGTGAGTGATAATGAAACTTGTGAATATTCGCAACACAGAAGAATATTATTTAAAGAATTTGAAAATACTTTTTTGAATAAAATCATCGAATATAGAAAATGCTTGATGTAGGAGAGATGAATAAGAGGAAAAATAGCAATAAAAGATAAATTCGCAATCAATTAATTAACTGACCAGTTCGCTGGAATCAAATATCCCTCATTATACTACTGACTGTTCATAATTTTCCATTTGTTGTTTTCTACCAAAATCTGTAAATTTATCTAAATGCATAATTTTTGAAATTCCAGCAAACTTTGTCATAAACAAAAATAATCATCATGTGAAAATCATTTCAACAGCATTTTTTCCTTCATACCTATAATGACAGAGAATCATTTCAATCATTCCAAAAAAAAGAGTAATTCAAAACAAGTTAATTAACCAACCCTTTTTGAAATAAGAAAACGACCATTGAAGCGATCATACTAAAAAGTATAATGGAAGACATGTGAGCATGAAATGACATTTATAGCAAAGAAAAATTCTTTACTTAAATAACTGATTAGTGAATGAAATTATACAACTAGCATATTGAAATCGACGAATTATAGCACAGTTAAATTTCAAGAAGTAATTTAGCAGTTAATTAGCATTATAAATAAATAGCAAAAATTCATTGCTACAATTCCACAGCGATCAATCAAAGAAATGATAAATTTCCAAATTTCTTTATCACTTGTTTTTTTATATCATTACTGTTATAATTTATTTAATAAAAACAATCAGTGAATTCTCCCATACTTTCAAAGTGAAAATTTTCGTACAAAAAAGTTTGTCTGTGATGAAATATTTTCAAAACATATATCATTCAGATAATTTAATGGATCAATCAATTATTCATTCATTTAGTCATTCATATCAAATATTGACGAAATGAAAAAAAGGTTCAATTTAAGAATTGCTTGTTTTCTGTCTTTTTTTTTCTGTTTTATTTTTTATTGTTTTTTAAATGGAAAGGGAAGAGAAAGCGAGAGGAAGAGAGAGAGAGAAAAAGGAAGAAAGAGAGGGAGAGAAGAGAGAAATGGAAGAAGAGGAAGAAAAGAATTTGATGAATTACGCCCGTTATTACAATTAGTTTTATCAACAGGAAGAACGGAATGAAAAAACTTTTCTTCCTTTCAGGGACAGAAATATTTTTGATAGAATTTTTTCGTGTTTTTAGAAGAAAAAATTTTTAACAAAATTTATGATTGAAATTATCAATCAAATGTTTTTCGATTTTGTGCCAAATTTTCCTCATTTTTTTTAAATAAAAGCTAAAACAAAAATTTCAGATAATTATTAAATTATGAAAAATTTTTAAGCAAAAAATTAATAATTTTAGAAATGAGATAAAATCGAAATGCTAAATTTCATTTGTTATAACAACTGAAAGTGCAAAAAAGGTGAAACTTGCAATTTTGAGATAGGAACAATAGTATTACATGACTGTATCTCATATCATTGCGTTGCTCGATTACATTTGACCTCCAAATCAAAAATTTGTATTTCAATGAGCCATTTAAGGAGATTTAAATCGCGCAAATATGACCAATAAATTCAAAAAATTAAACTGCTTTTATGAGTAATCAAAACTTTTTCAATGTTAATAGTACACTGTTTGCTAAAATAACTTCAAATGTTTTCACAAGTTTGTATAAGTTTAATTAAATTTCGATATCAGTATCTGATAAACACTTCATTCGTCTTATGACGTCTTCAAACTGCAGTTCAACATCATTTAATAAAATAATCAAAATTTTTGAACTATTACAATATCGTTAGAAAAAATTTCACTAAATTTACTAATCGAAAGACTAATTAATCTTAACAAATAAAACTGAACGGATGAAGCAAAAGTAAACTGTGTTGTTATGAATAAGCATTTGACATTGAGAAAGAGTGAAAAATCAAAGAAAGGAAAAGAACACTTTCCTTTCTAAAGATTTGAATGAAATGTTTTCATTCATCTCAAAAAACTTCCATAATTATTGAAATCTTTGCCATCTAAAATAAATAATTGTAGTTTTGATCAGGGCAAAACTGTACTTAATGTTGAAATAAGGCAGTTTCTTGTATTGAAAAATCTCTGTTACTTCAATCTATCATCAATTTACCTGTCACTTTTGAAAAGATCAACTGGAGAAAAAGAAAAGAAAAAAGCTTCATCTCTCTGGAAATAAAATTTAAATTTAATTTCGATTTATAGAATTAAAATTGAATGCAACGAGTTTGAATTTTAGATAAATTTTCCACTTCATTTTCCATAATTCAAAGTTTTTTCTTCAGTTTAATAAATAAAATGTACTGCAAATTTCAAATAGGAAAATTAGAATTTAAAAATATCTGGAAGTTAAACGTTTAAAACTTTCTCCTATACGTTTATAGCTAGTACTAAAAGATAAGCTTCGCTGGATAAAGCTAAGAAGAGTGTGAAATCGGAACCGGAAAGGCTATACAAATGTTCATGTGAAAGGTTTTTAACTTCCAGCTTTCTTGCTTAAAGCTAGAAATTTGCTATTAGCTAGATTTTGATAAAAATACTTTTAAAGAAGTGTGAAAAAGGACAGAATGTAATTGAAACGAATGAACTATGAATTAAGAAACCTGAAAGATGAGCAGTTCTCTTTTTGTTCTAGAAAATCTAGATTTGAAAAACTGTAGCATTTTCAGAGAGTATCAAAATCATTAAAATTTTCCTCACTACATTTCAGTAATTCTATTCATTGAATTTATTAATTAATTTATGACAGTTTTTTCTTTTCTACTCTTATTGAATGTGTGAAAGTGAAAATGGAAGCAATTGGTAAGTGTAGTAATACAGTAATTATTTCTGTAATGCACATGATGTTGACAATTTCCTGTTTAAACTTGACAACAAAAAACCCGATCCTTTCAGCATTTCTGTTTGAAAATCTTGCAGTCAAAGTAATCATGTTTTCCTGTGTTCAAAGATTTTAATCAGTTGCTTTCGTTTAACCAAATCGAAAGAAAATAATTTCAAAATTGGAAAAAAATTATTAATTTGAAATATTGAATTAAAAAAAAAACAAATAAGGGAAAAGAAAAGGGGAAGAGAGGGAAATGAAAGGGAGAGAGAGAATCTTTCATACATTCATTGTGCGAAGAAAACTTGAAAGAGTGAAAGATTTAAATTGTTGTGACTAAAGTGGGAAAAGGAGTGACGTTGTCTGATGAATCATACAGTTTCAAACATCATCCAAAACTGTTTAAAATTACACAGATCTCGAACAAAGTGGAAATCATTTCCCTTTTGCTTAATTTTTCCCTTTTTTTTTAAAAGAAGTATTATAAAATACATTATTGATAATATATATTGAAGAATTCCTAGCCGTAAAACCGGATCCGAATAGTCAGAGGAAGAAGAATAATGAAAAATGCTTCAATTAAAGTTTTGCAGTACAATTTGACGCAAAAGGAAATGGTGAAGAAAAATGGAAAAACAGAAGACAAAGTTATCGGTGTATATCTTATCCATTTTTGATCGTTTATTTAAAATAATTAGTTCCTTCTCTAATGGAAAAACTTGACATCAATACGAATGAATGAGAGTTAATTATCAAAATCAACAATTTTTGGCAACAATTGTGAATCTTTCCCTCGAACAGTTGATAAGAAATAATTAAAAAATGAAAGTCTGAAAAATGAATCAATAATGATAATAGAAATGACTACAAGTTGTACCAAAATGAATTGTACAATTCTTAGTCCTACAAACTAATAGCTTATAAACAATTATTTTGTTTAATCTAAAAAAAAAAAAAAATCAATGCGAAAATTTCATCATTCATCCGATCATTCAAGAATGAAATCGATTTATCGCAAAGTTTTGTTACAGTCAAATTTATTTCGCTAGAAACATCGTTCGCTTCAACTTTACCCTCGAAATTTAAACTTATCTCGAGAGATTTAAATCATTAAACAATTCATTCACATTTACCTGAAATCAAAATTTTCAACAAAGTCTTCTATTTTTTTTCAATTAAAAAATGCTGTGAAAAATGATCAAGTAATTATTATTTGTGACGATTGATCAGCAATGAAAAGTTATGAAAACAAATTTATGAAATAAACTGAAAGAATAATTTTGGGAAGTTTCTGCTTTGAAGTAGAATGGAATGAACGATCGGAAGTGTGCCGTGCACTCTCGTCAACAACAACAATTCACTAGTCATACGTGGTAATCGAAAGCAATTTTCTATCACAATATCAATTTTTTCAATTTCTTTCCTCCATTGTTCCGAGGAAGTTCAATTTTTCACCCAATACATTACTTTTTTCCTCACTCAATTATTTTTCTACGCAATATTAATAACATATCCAGGTAATCTCACTGTTATTATTAAACGTTTGCTTATACTTTTCCTGTAATGAAAATTTTTATCGTAAATCGATTTTACAAATGGAAATTATTTAATTTTGAATTTGTAATACAATGATTAAATAAATATCAATGATAATAGGAAGACTATTTATTAATGTTTGTATCAGGAAAAAAAGTTGATTTTTTCTACTTAATCTACTAGTTCAGGATATCAATCATTATCATCAATGGATAAAATATACAATTTTGGATTAAACGAAAGAACTGAATATTGCTATGAATAGTTGTGTAATAATGAATAGAAATGTAAAACTGAATGAAAGTATATGAATGGATCTTGACTTTTATAAAACCAACAATTTTGGAGCCAGGTGAAAATGAAAAATAAAAGCTGGACAATGTATAAAATGGATGATAATAGCAACAAATGATATAACAATCATATTGCTTTCAAATTAAAATGGATTATCAAAAAAAATTTTTTATAATCAGTCAAATGTAACGTTTAGTTGTAATCTTACCGCCATTATCAAATATTTGTCAACTTTTTTCCGTACATGCAAAACTTTGTAATACTATAATACCATTAGTCCTTCATCTGTTTCTTTTTTTTCACAATTAGCAATCTCTGATATAGAAATATTTCAAGTTATTGATATACATATGATATTAATTACAGTTTAATACTATGGAATAGAAATTATTCAATTCTAAAAACGTAAAACAACGATTAAATCAAGCAAAGCAAATATTTACTATCGAACTATCAATTAACTTTATGTCAGATGGGGAAAAGTTTGTTTTACCACGATAATTTGCGCAAAGTAACAGCTTGATTGATTTAATTTTAATAAAAAAACATCGAAATAACTTTTTTTTTTAAAATAAAACTGATAGTGATTCATTGTTTTAATTCAACATGAAGTGATAGAGAAGTATTTTGAGTCAAATTTAATAGTCCCATAATTATATGATAATAATTGACGAGTTAAAAAGTAAAAAGTTTCGCATGTTGACAATACAAATTTTAGCTATTTTAAAAACTATTCTCAAAATATTATCAATCGATAGTGATTTATCAGTTTTAAACCTTTTTCTCCCAAAAATTTTGCTACATTTATAATAGATTATTTAATTTGTAGTTCTTTAGCTAACAATCATTAAATTAATTAGTTGTAGAAATTAAAAAAAAAGAAACTTCAACTGCAGCGAACAGCACTACAAACCAATTTATTATTGCTAGTATTGCTACTATCATTATTAACTATTATTGTTGTTGTACAACAAGCAATTCAGCTGGAATACTGTACGTTTTTCCAATGAATCCTAAAATGGAACTATCTTAGTAAGATTAAAGTTTTAATTCTTTAAAATCTTACATACTTTTAGTTGGTTTAATTTAACTGAAAAAATTAATGAAATTAAACTGATCTGAACGCTAAATAAAATAACTTTGTTTCACTATTTTCATCGAAGTAATAACCACTGCTATCATAAATTATGGTAGCAATTCTGAGAACGAATAAAATTTGATTGCGATAACTGCATGAAAACAACAATAGGAAATAGGAATATTAATTTTGGTGAAAAGTAATGTTAACATAGATTTTCGAGATTAAATCACTTTAAAGTATCATGGAATTTCATAAATAAAAGTGATTTTAATAAAGCGCAAATAACGAAAAGAGAATTTGAGCTTAACTTATTGAATGTTTGCTTGAAGTACGGCAAATAGAAGCTGGAATCCTACAAATCTTTAGATTTTGAACTTTTTCTCTTTAAATAGTAATCTTTATCATATTTCAAACGCATAAAGAAATGATAAAGAATAATTCGCAATAAAATCTGTTTGCAAATCGAAAGTTAACTTTGATGAAGATTTACAAGCATTATCCAACAAATTATAAAAATGATGATTGCTACAAATTTACTGGTGGATAGTAATATTAATAAAAAATATAGCAGTGATTGAAAATGGTGAGAGAACTAAATTTATCATTATTATAATCTACCTTGTTTACTGGTAACATTTTCCCTACCAATAATTATTGTTGTTATCACATCTTTGGTCTCACAGTTAACCTATTTGTTTCCTTTGATTTACAGATTCCCTAGAATGCAGCTAATGATTTACATTGGATGACCCCCTATTATAACCAATTTCATCTCAATGTATCTCTAATTCTTTGTTTACCGTACAATAATAACCTTACGAACTTGCATACTGTGAGTTTCATCCAGAAGGGACCGATTGACCTTTCTCGTAAACATAAGGTTCGAACTCCGCCCAACTCGAGGAAAAAAATACGGTCACCTCAAGAGTAGTTAATCTCAAAAAAACGAACTGAAAACAAGCATGACAACAGTGACAACCAACGAGAAGCAACGATCAGGATGATCGATAAGGAACGCAATCAGTGATCGACCATTATCATTACTCAGCTCAGTTGTATTATAAAGTCATAGCTAAATAACCTTTCTCTCAATTCCAAGTTCTCATTTGATTCGAGATTGGCATAAAAAAAATCACAAGAATGCTACTGCTACTAGTTTATGCGCTTGCTTTGCTATTGCTAAAATGATATGATTCAAGCATAATTTTAGTTCAAAATCGAAAATTAAAACAATGTATGGAAAAGATGTAACCTAAATTTATAATCTCAAATCATCAAATCATCCTATATTATCATTTCTAAAGATAATAATATAATTAAAGTCAAATAGCGCACTATTTAATAATCCAAGATTTAGTTTACCTTTTCATTGTTCGTCTTATACCACAGATTTTACCGTTATAATATGTAACAGCATATTCTCAATGAATATTATCTCTCCAAACTTCACAAGTCATCGTAATTATAGTAATGAAAGAAAAGTTTATTAGATTTAATTAATAAGCACAAGTTCAATGTATATATAGATAATAGTGAATATATTAAAACGGAATTTCATTGAAAAAGAAGGACGAACAGCTGCTGTAGGCGGTATTGGTTGGGAGTAAGTGCTCGATTGCGGTGTTGGTGACAATTGCCAATTAGGTCATTGCCATTTCTGCTACATTTCGTTCTATATTTTTAAAAAAAATTAAAAAAGTTCTACTTTATTCCGCATGGATTTATTGAAGGATGTGATGACAATAACTTATTGAAAAGGAAGCACAAATTGATGAGAAAAGGGAAAAAAGGATTCATTTACTTTTGCTTCATTCACTCTTCTATACAACTGATAATGTATAATAAAATCATTTATCTTTTTAGCTTTTGATTTCAATAAATTAAAACGAAATTTATGCTAGAGCATTCTTCTTAAACTTTAAAAGTTCTAATTAGCAAAAGGATTATCAATCAAAATATATCAGCTTAAAAAAATCCCTTTAAATTTAATATTTAAGTAATATTAGATATTTAAGCAGTTTTTTTTATTAGATAAATCTGTGAAGAAATAGAAATTCAAAAATCTGATTATGATCAAATTCATTCATGAATCCTTCCGTCAAATCAAATTTAAAGCGGATAAATGTAAAACAAACTTCGTTACGCTCCAAGAAATCTATGACAATGAGAGAAAAAAATTTCGATAAATTTTACCTAATCATATCATAATTAATATAACGGAAAACTGATGATTATACTGCAACTGGAAAATGTTTTGGATTTTTAAAATATGAGAGGTAACGGAATAAAACTTTCACGACAACTCAATTATTTATAAGCACTCCTATTTCGTGATTACACGTGTGTGTAACACGTGTAAATATATGGGTAATTATATGGTAGGCCTACGGATCGCAATGAAATTAGAAAATGTCGAATTTATTGCTAACAGGAATCTTTAAAATATCGGGGTTTCTTCTTAAGCATTCAGGAAAGCTAAAAATTATGGTGGTAAAATCAAGCCTGTCTTAATGATAACAATCGATTTTTTTAATGCATAATTTTTTACTGTAAAATATAAAATTTAATATGAAAAGTTCACAACTTTTAAATATAAAAATTTTTTTAATGGGTTAGTTTCTACATTAAGTTATTAGTGCTTTGATCAAAATTGTTTGCTTTAATGATAAAACTTTAAATTAAAGTTTTCAGTTGATTGAAGTTAATGTCTGATGACATTTAATTCAGAAGGAACACAAAACCTATTATTTGCATTTCTCGAGATTAAACCAGGAAAATATCACCAATGCATAATTCTCCTAGAAGTATAATAGTGATTCTCACTTATTTTCAAAAGTTCTAAAAAGAATTGCCTGCAAATTATCAAATGCATCATAATATCACTTTTTCTGTTAAATATTTGAAAGATATTGTAACTTTCATACAATTTGAAAACAGCTGAAGACATTCGAATTTTAGAAATCTGAAATTATCAACTAAGGAAAATGAAAAGAGAAAATTATTCAAGTATGAGAAATTTTATCCGAACTCTTTCACAACAGAAGTTTTGCAATGAACATATTATTTGCAATTGATAGATGATGATCCAGAGGAAGATTTTTGATTAGCAATTCCAAAAATTCTGATATTAACTGAATGAATAAGCAAAATAGTTATAACTGTCCTCCTCTCTTCCTGAATGCTTCAAAAAAAATTGAAAAAAATACATTTGATTTGATAATTGGTAACTATGACTAACCATACGTTCTTTATGATTGTTAAATTATAGTAAAACTATCATATATAGTTTATACAATGCTATTCGCTTTATTAATAATAATGATTTTATAGTTATAAGCAGTAAAATTATCATTATTAATCATTAATCATAAACCGTAGTATAAAAAAATTGTGCGTCAACCGAACACAACGCACTCAGGTCCTGGACCACCCACATCGCTACTGGAACGGTATTTTGGACCGTGACGTCAGCTATTTCATCATTCTGTCGACTGTGCGAGCTCGCGAGCGGTAGGTTCTCACTAGCGTTCTCAGTGCGTTGGTGTGTGAATTAGGTTCTAGTGATTTTTCGATGTGTAAAGGTAAACGAATGGTTGTTTTAGCTGATATTTCAATCGAAGCTAAGTATTTTGGACCAATTTTCGTCTTCTTGGTTACTTTTGTAGAAATATGGTTATGTTTATTATTGAGTTTATCACTTATGCTGCTTGAAGCGGAACATTTTAAATTAAATGGTCAAATTGTAAGTAATAATTAACGAACGTAGATGGCGTTTGCTTCTTCAAACTTTTTTTTCATCGAGCCCTACCCTAACTTTTTCCACGCAAACCTATTTTGAGCAACGACATAGAGGAAAAATTTGGTCGTTTTTTAGGTAACTTCTCATATGAAGCTACCTTGAGCAATTGTTATCATGCAACTAGTTCTTAGACTAATTTTGTAGGCAAGTTTTGTTACTTTTTAGATAACTTTGTCAAGTGAAGCTGTCTTGAGCAATTTTTGTCACGTAAATAGTCTTTAGGCTACTTTTGTAGGTAGACTTTCGTTGCTGTTTAGGTAACTTTTTCATGTAAACTTGCTGCGTGCTATCGTTAACGTTCAATTATGTCAAGTAAATATTTGCATATTAACACTCAGTTGCTTTTTGCATATAACTCGTTGCAAACAACTTAGATGGGTTTCTAGAAAGTTCTTCAGCTACACGGCTGCTACACGGCTATGAACCGTGTAGCTGAAGAACCTTCTAGAAACTCATCGAAGTTGTTGCAGCGGAGTAATATGCAAATTTTGTAAATGCTCCAAATGTAACTGTTTCCTGTCAAGTTGTTATTGGTTGCTTTCTTGTTTGTTGTGATCGGTCGGTTTCTCTTTGCTGTCTGTGATTAATTCTTCCTGGTTGTTCGAAATTTCTGGGTATGGTTGTAGTATTAGGCGAACTGAGTTCAGAATTTAGAAAATTGTTAATTATTAGAAGTCCCTCTTATAATTCCTTATAGTTCTTTCCAATAATTTCAGATCAAAAATGTATACGGAAATAAAGGAATTAATCAACTTCTTGGCCGTTTATCTGTTTTTTCGCTTTTCGAGACGTCTGGTAAATATTTTCCAAGATTGGTGAAATTCATAATATCCGCAATTTTATACGGAATTTACACTTCAAAAGAAATTCTAAAATACAGACAAATAATAATAAAATTTTTTTTATTTTAGATCAATTTATGTATGGAAATCTTTGCAAATCATTTGGCAATAAGATATCGTGAAACTTGGAGACTTGATAATCCAAGATTTGGTAATAAATGCATTAAGAAATTCTTAATAATGGATTAAATTAAGATGATTGTTCAAAGGAAAAGAAAATTAGCTGAAAGAATTCGACGCCATTCATTAAGATTCAAATTAGCAGAGTTTTCAGCAGTGTGTTAACCATTTTGAGCAATCCCACCAGTTCATATTAATAGATTTTGAGTAAAATTAGTGAAAATCCTTTGAATATTTTTTAGTACATAATTATTGATTGATAAGATAAAAAGAACTGATCTTGAAACATCCAATCTTTTTATTCCATCCTTTTAAGAATCTATATAAAAATATCTGATTATAGGTGAAGGTGAACGTATTCTTGGGATTAGAACATCTGAAGGTTTGGATCGAACGCTCCATCTTATCGCAATGACCATTGGAATCAATATTAATGAACTTGCCGCATGCTTTTCACGTTTGTATATTATCAGAGCTTTGTTTTCTAAAATTTCAACGCATCTATGTATTAGACAAATTTATAGTTTGCATTGTTTTAGCAACTCTTTTCATCTACTGTAACCCTGGTGAAGTAACTTGCCGCATCTCGGAAAATCCGCTCACTATAATCATTTGGCGTGGACAAGTAGAAATGGACAGATATTATAACCCAAATCCTATCGGTGCAGCAAGATATTTCGATGGCAACACAAACAATATTCAAAACACCGTTTTAAGCGCCTATGGGCCAAGAGGACCATTAGGTAAGCTAATCTGATGATTAGTAGTAGCTATCCCTTTTATGCTCATTATTTTCCAGCTACTCGCCAACTTCTTACAATAATCACAAATCCTCCTCTTCTTTCTGGTTAGAAAGATATCACAATTGTTCCTCATTTGCACACATATAGCGTAGGAAATTTTCACACATTCAGTTTGAATTTTCCATATTTATTTTACGCTTTACCTAAAATGCGCCTCAAAATATGCAAATTTTGCTTGCTATGAAATAAATAATAGAACGTACAGGTTTCAAAGTGAAGGTTTCTGTAATCTTAAAAATTCTTATTTGAAATTGCAGCTAATCCAATTAATCGCGTGGGAAACGAGGATGTTAGACCGGAATACTGTGTCCCACTTGATTTGGTTGGCATTGCTGAAGCGAACATACGTAACCTACTTGCGATTGGTCTAGTCCAAGTTCATGAGGTATAGTTTTTTATAGTAATCAATTTAAATATAATCATTTGTCGCACTAATGTCCTGAACATACTGGTATGTACAGATCCCACCAATTCTATTTCGCTTCATGGAGCCGAATACTGAACAGTTCACTATTCGTTTTGGTTCACGTCGTCCTCATAAGACTTTGCGTCCAATTCAAGGTCCTCAAGGAAGTAATCTCTTTGCAAACGCTAACGGAATGAATGAAACCGCTTCATCGAACTCTGGTAGATCGTTATAATAATTAGTGATGAAATTTTATGGGAAAAAGATTAATGTTGTACTACCATATTGCACGCATTGTTGCGCAAAGTGCTTTGTTCATCATTTCAAATTTTCAAAATTTTAAATTTAGCTGTCATTCCGTAAATCGACGTATAAAGAATCTAGATCATTTCAACTTCATTTTCTAAATATTCAACTAACTTATTTAGAAATTTTAGATGATTTTCCGGCACATTATCAAGGCGATGTGAATGAGGAAGGTGACGATGGTAAGTGTAATTGCAAAATTTATCTTCACTTTAAATGAAATTGGTATAAAATATTAACATGGCGACGTATTAAGTATGGTAATAATTATCAAAACTACGAGTTTTATGTAGTAATTAAGAAGAGTAATATTGATTGTCTTTTTAAATATTTAAACATAAGGCATGGATATGAGAGGCTCGAGAAATAAATAAACTAATTGCACTATTTCTGGATTATACATTAATACTTCTTAGCTGGAAGCCTAATGCTTCATGACTCAAAATCTTATATTTCCTAACTAAATACTTTATACTTCGTAACTGGAAACCTTTAATTCGTAACTTGCCTACATTCTATAACTAGCATCCTCATATTTCGTCTTATGACTCATAACTTAAAATCTATGATAACTCGAACCATATATTTTGCACTTGGAATTCTTGCACTTTGTAATCAAATATTATCATTTCTTAACTAGAAATTTTGTATTTTGTAATGGAATCATAAATTTTCCAACTGAAAGTCTTTTATTTCGTATTTACAAACTGCCTACTGTATTTGCAAGCCCCAATACATATGTCGTGTGTCCTTATATAAAAACTAATTTTTTGAAAGAGAACCGAGATATTTTCAGCTAGTGTATTTGCTGCGGATAATCAACGTTCTGCTTCGGTATCCTTCGCGCCATCAACTTTTTCAAACTCTTTTTCAAACTCAGCTACCGATAACAATCGAATGGTATATTTCAGTGCTTTGACTTACTTATTTATTATTTTTACACTTTATTTTCAAAGTTGGAAATATTTTTTAAGCTCTCGATGGCCGACTTTACAAATCAAACTTCCGCAGCTTACTCCGGATCGAATCGTCCCAATTCACTTTCTGGTAACTCCATGTCATCCATGCATGCAAATTACGATGTGACTTCTGGTCAGTTTACTTATTCATCAAATCCAGCAAATCATTCTTCTCCATGCAGCTGCTTTGCTCGTAGACGTGGTTTTCGACCGGTACTTTTTTGCTATTTCGAGAATTATAATACAATTCATTACAATATATTTTTTATAAAACTGGATAAAACTGTTCCAAAATTTAAAGGAAAGGAACGCTTTTTTGTAAATTAGAGTGACACTTCTTTTCAAGAAATTCCTTGTGTATGCTTTTATCTCAATCGAAACTGGTTTTTCAGCATGTTGGTAACGTCGGGTGTGGTATACGTCGTTGTGACAGCTTTCAGTTCGCAGCGCATACCCAATCGAGTACCTCTGGTTGTAGTAATTTCCGTTTTGCAATACAACACGATCAATCTGGTACGCATTGCTTCAATAACGTTCAACTTGAAATGCACAGCCAATGCAGTACGTGTGGATGTAGTAACATACAGTTTGCTATACACGATGAATCAAGCATGCATGGATACCGTAACGTTCAATTCGCAATACATAATGAATCAGGCACGTTTGGATGTGATACCGCCGGATGTCCAATGAACAGATTTGCAGTGCATAGTGAGTCGAGCACGTTCGGATGTGGTACCGCCCGATGTCCAATGAACAGCCGATCCGGCATGTCTGGCTGCAGCAATTTCCAGTTTGCACTGCATAGTCAATCGAGCGTGACTGAATGTAATACTGGTCGATTTAGAATGCATAACGAATGCAGTGCTTTCGGATGTAATAGCGTTTCTCTTCCGAGAAACACGCCTAGATGCAGTAATGTCCGTTTTGGAACACGCAATCATTCCGGCTCGTTTAGACGCAGTAATCCCAGCTCAGCAGAACGTAACGATGTACGATTCGCGGTGCAGGACAGTTCCGGCCCGTTTGGACGCACTAATCTTCGTGCAATGCGCGGTCGAACAAGACTGCCAGGACGTAGTGATGTACGATTTGCGATTTGGGATACATCTAACAGGCTAGAAAACAGTAATGCACGACTTGCGATGGGTGATGAACCCAACCCGTCAGGTGATAATGTACGAATCGGGACACAAGAGCATTTCGGACCATTTGGACGCACTAATCTCCGTGCAATGCGCGGCCATGCAAGACTACCAGGACGCAGTGATGCACGATTTGCGATACAATCTAATCCATCGGAAAATAATAATGCACGACTTGTGATGGGTGATGAACCCAATCTGTCAAACAATAATGCACGTATCGCAATGGGAAATCAACCAGGTGCGCCTGAATATACATTATCTCACATGAACAATAATACATTCAGGACTGATGCGAAACGTTTAAAAGTAAAACAAGAATGCAATATAAAAGTTCAAGAAAGGAGCATTAAATAAAGTTTTTTAAATTTTTGAAAAATTCAAAATTTGCTATTATTACTTAGTAGGAAAAAAGGAGGGTATGCTAGCACTGGTAAGCAGAAACGATGTTTATTTCTTTTTTCCTTGTTATACATTTGCTTGTTATCTGAAGATAAATCTAAAGAAATGATATGAGGTCTGCTCCATACACATGTTATACTACAAAATTAAAATCCTTCTGATTTTTTTGTAATTACAGAATCTAACAGATTTACTGTAAACAGTAGTAATCTAAATGAAACGAGATATGTGAACAACCGTCCATGCAATACACCGGCAGATAGCAATGTTAACGAACCAATGACAATGACAGCATGTTCAGGTCAAGATGTAAGTTTAATTTATAGCTTCATAATTTCGTTGTATCATGTGGTCAGCGACTTCTTTATCGCTTAAAAAGGAGATAAACAGAATTTTACTGACTTAGAGATATCTATAAAATAAATGCTATCCCTCCTTTATCTTCTCTGTTATATTTAACCGCCCGCTCTCAAATTCACAAATTATGATTTGGAACTTCACATATGGCCTTATAAACAAATAGGCTAATAGGAGCCTAGTGATCTCTTCTTTTCGGGGTTGATATCTGATTAACCTTAACTGAAAAATCATGACACGGAATTCCTTTCATACAACAACTATACTATAAACTGTCTCGCACTTACAGTCAAACGAATCGGATATAAGCCTGCAGCATAGTTTAAGTAATTTCTCGTTCTTGGATACACCGCCTCCACTACGAACACCGTCAGAAAATTCGTCGTCACAGACATTACCACAGTTCATTATCGCGCAGATACCGATACAAGCGCAGATAACGCCATCGCAAGTACTCTCGTTAGCACCTCAGCTTTCGACACAACCATTACTTGTGCCACAGATATCCCCGTCATCTATGCAAGCGTTTGCACAGATACCACCACAACAAATACTGGCTCAACAGGCAATACCAATACAGCCATTGCCACCGCAAGTAATACCACAACAGCCAATGACAGTGCAGCCAGTGCTGATAGCGCAGGCGTTAGCACCATCAATACACCCAATGGTAGCACCGCCGCCACAGTTGATACCAGTGCATCCAATATTAACACCGCCACCACCGACGCCGCAGTTAATACCAGTGCATTCAATGATACCACAGGAAGGATCGCCTCCGCAATTGATACCAATCCATCAAATGCAACAACCGCAAGTTCCACAAACGCAAATGATGGCACCACGTATGCCTGCGCCATGCGCGGAGAACCCGAATGTTTCAAATCCGCTGAATAATTTGCCATTGAATCGTGATGCCGAGTAAAATGTATAAGAAAATCGTTCCTGGAAAAGTCGTGAGACAGTCACAATTATATGTGACAATTATATACTAACTTTTGTTATGAGAGTATTATGAAAACTGTTTTATTATGAAAGTGCGAAAAAGATTTTAAATCAAAATTGAGTTATAAAATTAGCCGGTGTAAAGAAATTTCTAAATTAAAATAGGTTTAAACTTGAGTCGAAAATTTTCGAGAAAAGATTTTTTATCCGTTCTGGCTATGCATGGGTTTTGACGACTTTTGTTTTTATACCTATTTCGATTGGAGATTTTGGAAACGGATATTGCCTATTATACTAGGTGCTCAAAATAGATTATAAATAAAAATAAAAGTTTCCAAAACTTCTAAATTAAAATGGGTTTAAATTTGAGTCGAGAAATTTCGAAATAGAAGATTTTCCTGACCATGCATGGTGTTTTGATGATTTCCATTTTGGTTGGAAGTTTTTGATAATTGACTGTTGCCTATTATACTAGGTGTTGGAAATGAGTTATAAATAAAAATAAGTTTCCCAATCAAAAATTTTTGAATTAAAAAAAAGAATGAAGTAGATGATTGGTAACAAAATTTTCAGCTAAAATGGAACAAAAATGAGATGAGAGATAATTCCATTATTTATGTGGAAATTTAAATCTCTCTTGCGTTTTATGCTATTTCTTTTTTTTATATGTGTTTATGTTTTGTTTTTCAGAGTCTTTTATGGCTTTTTTTTTGAGAGAGAACTGTATCTATAGGAGAGATAGATGGAGGATTCCACTATCGTGAGAAAATTGTATCTGTAGGAGAGATGGAGCATTTTGTTGTTGATTAAAGTATTGTTTATGAGAGAATTTTTTTTGATGAAAGTATTGTTTACGAAAGAATTTTCATGTTTTTCGATTACTCGCTTTTCGAATTGTATTGTCAGATCCAGGAACGTTCAAATAAAGTTTTTCTATTATTTGAGTATAGGCACACTCAGTTCTTAGATTTGTAAGGGCGCTCTGCCTTCACAACTATTACTGTAATGAAAGAGGTGCTACTGAATGAAACAAAAAATCTGGGATTTCTGGAAAAGTTCGATGTAAGTAGTACACTTGATCATACAGGAAATACCATATACCGCGAACAAATGGTATGTCACTATAAGCGGTCAAATACTGTAGTCAAAGAATCAGTGAAATAGAAGATGAATTACTGAAGTGATATGTGACGATCCTGAACTAGAATTCCACTGCTGAAACTGAAAAGAATTGTACATGAATATTTTTATATATACCCGTGAATTTTGTATGCAAGAAATAGAGGATCGAAAACATACGTCTTAGATTCTTCGAATTGGTAAAAATGGTCATAGAAATCATAAATATTTTCCTTTTTGCTGCTCCTGAGAGAACCTATATCATTATTGATTTAACCGTATGAAAATTATTTTACTCACAAATGTTTCACCTCAAGATGATCAGTTTGCTACTTTTTTTGGTAGTTAATGTGCTTTACAGATGAACAGTTGGAGTATTTTCGTATCGCTTGAATTAAGTATTAAAAAACTGATTAAATTTCACTAAGTTAACAGAAACAAGAAGAAAAATTTATAATGTAATGTTATTTAATGTACAATATTTTCATTCTTCACCATTCACCCGATCGCAATTTCAAAAATTTTGAGAATGTTTATTGATCTTGAATTATATAAGGTTTATAATATTAAATGAAAATTATATTCAATCAAAATTATCTTTGGATGATTTTTGTCATCCGGTTGTGGAATGCTTTTTATGATCTTAAAAAGAAATGTTTCCTTCTTGTAAAGATTATATTCACTTCTTGAGTCAGTCAGTTATATATATGATGACGAAATTTCTAAAAGTTTCACAAAAATAATTTCCTAACAAAAAAAATTCTCGCAACTTGCTTAACTCTCACACCGATATTGTCTGATAAAAAAATCATATAAGCAATCTCTTAATTTATTAATGAAATCCACTGATTATGTCAGAAAATTTTACATTTACCAAAATTTGAGCTACAAAGTGATTATCTAAATAAAATAACTCTACTGGATCAATATTTGGATTACGCGGTCATAAGACATTTTACCGCTTAACGCCGTATTTTCAAAAAGACTGAAATGTTTACAACGAATTTCCGAAATTCCTTTCTGCTGCTAATTCCAAAATAATTAAATATTGGTAATTAATGATACCAACTTATTTTGTTACACTTTTAAAGGCTTAATTTCCTCTCGATCACTTACTAGTAACATTAGTACTATAAAATCAATCTATGTATCTGATCAAATAATTAAACAGTCCAATTGATATACTATGAACATTTTATGGAGCACGATAAAAAAGTTTACTTAAAAATTTCAAAAAAGCCAGTTTCTTTTAAAATGTAATCATATCATTTCATACATTTGAAATTAAAAAACTTGAAATCTTTCGGCACGAAAAAAAGCATTGTACGTCTACGATCATAGATTTATTTAAGACACAGAAGAAATTTTATAGCGAGGAAGTTTATTTGCTAAAAACAACTTTTAAAACAAGATAAAAATCGATACTAAAGCAAAACATTCCTCATTCGATTAACTTTACAACAAATTTTTCAAACACTCAAGGGATTAACATGAAGATAAAGCCTTCGTTTTCAAATTTGAGCACCATAACCACTGAAAGCGGTAATCACTGTTAAGAATAGCTGTCAAAGTTTAAAACTGTTTATTTTCTCCATCTACCGTAATATTTTTATTAGAACTCTGACGGTAAGTTTGAAATCGATATCTGAAATAAGTTCTCGTTATTTTAAAATAAAATGGACTACTGTCTTTTCACCGGAACAAATAAGGTGGAGCGCTAAACTATCAGTACAGTATGACAAGTCGTTCGATTTAATACCATTTCAAAATTTATTACCGATATGATTTATTCCGGTATTATACTGTATTTGAACATATGAATAGAAAAAAAGGATGGAAATAAACGAGTTTTGTAATGGCATACAGTAATTAGATAATAACGCCGAATTCATTAGACTAGAAATATTTATTGATAGCAACGGTCTAAAAATAGACAAACAAATAAAAGCGAAATTGTATAATTCTGTTTTCATTTGCTTTATGCAGATTACAAAAAATGTAAAAATACAGTGAAATTCCAAAACACCCATAAAATAATTAGTTTCGAAATTATAGCAACAATTAGGAAATTAAATAAATCTACAATATATTGTGTTTAAATGAAACCAAAATAAAACATGACAATTTAGTAATCAATTCAGACTCTCAAATATTTTCAGTATAACACGTTTCCCTACTAAAATTTTATTTTATTAACACTTATAATACGTTTTAATAGTTGTAATTAAATTTGTTGGAAGTGGCACTGAAAAAAATTATTTGTGTTGATCAATAACTGTTGTATGAAAATTATGGAGGTCAACCGAAATTGTATGCTTATATTAGAACCGTTCTTCTGGAAAAGCTTAATAGAAATATGTTATTCATTGCAAATAATATCAATTGCTATTGAAGTTTTAATTAAGATACAATTAAGTCGTTCAAAATGTCTGGTTAAATTGTGAACACCTGATTATGGATTAAATGAGATGATCCACTAAGCATTACTGATCTTGAATTGAAGAATGGTGGCATAGCTACGTTACATCATTTCTATGATATGCACATTGCATTTATGATAAAGAGTTTAATGGATGAAAAATATCCATAGTTCAGTGAAATAAAATTTATTGTCCAAATTCAAATTATCATTGAATTAGTAATATGATGGTTTGTTATCGCATTTAACATTAACTGACACCTACCCCTATCATTCAGCATTCAGAAATCCGACAGCTCTCTGATCTATATATTCTCAATTAACACCTATTTGGGAATGCAAAAATTTGACAGTTAAAAATTACATATAAAGTAAAAAGTAAATGAATTAATTGTAAAGATTCAACAGCATGAGACATAGAAATATTGGGAAAAGGATGTATACTATACTGCAATGATCGATATTGGCAGCTTTTATTTCCGGTTTTCCTGTTATTTGATTATTTACTGATTCCATCAGCTCTTCTTTTTCAGCTTTAGCTTCTGATTGCTCAACAGGTTCATAATCAAAACTCATTGACATGCTATTTGTTTCCGTAACTTTAACCAACGTTAATGGCTGCATGGTGACATCATTTGGCGATTCTAGTTCGTGACTTCGGAAAAGTTCAGAGGATGACTTACAGGTAGGACAATTGCAACTGAGCATTGCGCGACGCGAACAACTTCCTTCATCAAGTAACTTCTCCGCATTTTGCAAAGTTAATGAGAAATCACTGTGTGACAAGCATCGTACCTGGAAAATATAAAAAAGAAAAATCCAATTGAAAAATACTGCACAAAAATCTTACTAGCCCACTTATTTTTTGTTTTTCCCATAAAATGCATATTGAAAAAAAAAGCAAATATGATAACCTTTTTAACAATTCATTTCTAACTAATTGCTTTTTTACAATAAAATCTAAACATTTAAATTAATGTTTAAAAAGTTTTTCCCTAATATTTCCTATTATATATCAATGATTACTTAAAACTCATTAAAATATCATGAATGTATATATGCAATCATCTGAAAAGCCTTATGGAACATATGAAATTAATTCATAACGTTTTTCATGCGAATCGGTCATGCATAATAACAGCTAGTTCGTTTCCGGAAGTTTTTTTCTTTTCCAGTGAAATAGAAATTTATTTCAATTGGCTTATAACGGATGCACGTCTAGAATGAGAAATTTTCCTCTTTAGTTTCATAGTAAATTCCTGCATGCCAAAGCTTAGAAACTCAGAAACTTCTCCGAAACGCACTTTTTCAAACATTTGGATTGGAAACATTTGGATTTCGCAGTGCCAAAATTTTCTTTCTTTATTTTTAAGATCATTTAATTTTTTTGGAAATCATAAAAATATGATCCACTAATTCAATTCTAACAATCTTTGCTAGCAAAAGTATCTTCACTGGTTTAATTTTTATTAATTTTTGTTTTGACAGTTTATTTTGATAGCAACACCGGATAGATTTTACAAAGTAATAAATGATAGTAATAAATGCTAAAGAAAATATCGCATACGAAATTTTACACAGTGAGAAATCTTTAGAAAGACTACTTAAACACGACTTGTCAAGCAAATTTTTTTGAAAAAAGAAAAAAGCACTTTCCAAACTAGGTAAAGTTAAGATTCAGAAGCAATAACAACAATGACAATAATAACAATAACGATCGGTAACAGTGATAATAGAAAATATATTTTTCCACTTTTGTTAATTGTGTTCCATAGAAAATACTACGTCTTGAAGTTATTTGAATCGATTCAATTTATGATATTTCACTGAGAAATAAAAAAAAGTAATCAAATAAGATCAGAAATGGAAGGAAAATGAATGCTTTCCAAAGCAATTAACCAATCCAACATGTGGCATTTAAAAAATGAAAAAAAGCAGCGATCTATAATGATATCAGTTTAACGTATTCAAATTAAAACGAATTGTCCTCTACGGGATTGTTTGAAATTGTCTAATGATGTTGAGAAAAAAACTTTCACAACAGTTTTCATCACTTTGATGATTAGCATTCCTCTTCTGAAGGAAGGACTTTCAATTTTAAATTCAAGCAAAAGTATTTAAATTAATTTTTTGTTTCATATTAAATGAGTTAATGGTTTTTGACTTGCTTATTAATAATATTTTATAGTACGATAAATGCTGAAATTCATATGTTTGCAAATTTCATTCTCATAACTTGAATATACTACTATCAGTTCAAAAATTTTAGCATTTATTCCAGTTTTTTTTTCTTTATATTGATAATTCTTTTGAAATTTGCAACGTACAAATAATTCTTTAATTGCAGCAAAGAGTTCGAATTTTTAAATTTAATTACTTCATTTAAGGAAAGTTAAACGGAGAATGAAATTGAAGAAATACAAACAAACCAGACGATTAACTTGTGATGTCCAAGATATTTCATGAATCGTTAAACAGTACAGAACGGAATCGGATGAATTATTTATGCACGACGATAAATTATTGAAACAGTGTTCAGCTAAAAGTCGGACATCCATACAATAATCACATTTCTGGAACAATTCATCAAGTTATTTAGTTCAAAATTCATATATAAAATCAAAATAGATATTGCTATGAAATTTTCAAACTCGTTAAATATAATGAAAGAAATAATTAGGTATATCTTATATAATAAAAAATGGAGCATAACATTTCCGGAAAATCGAAACAGGATATTATTGCTAGATTAGACCAATTAAATTTAAAACATAAGTATAAAGTATGGAAGGTCAACTAAAAAAAAACAAAAATAATTTTAAAGTATACGATAAAATTATAGACTAAAAGTAATATAAACAGTAAATAAACAGTTACAATGATTGAAAACAAACCAACACAAAGTTTTGCTTCAATTTTTCACTTAAAAAGTTAAATCAGAATGTTCGTATTGGAAAATGAAAAATAAATGGACATATTCAATTACCAAGCTATTTAATATATTCATTTATTTTCCGTTTTTTGAAGTAATGAAAATTGATTTAAAGTGCAAATAGTGTTGCACTATTAAATATACAGCTACTATAATTCAATTATTCTGATGAAATAGCTAGCAAGATATCTACTTTAGTTTATTCTAATTATCAACAAATAATGAAATCCTTAATTATTAAGATTAAAGAGATAAATTAAGAAGACACTCAAAAATAGCAATTAATTCTTAGAAAAACTTGTTCATAAATCAATCTTTTGTTGACATTTGATGCTAACTGAACGTAGCAATACAATGAGCATAATTTAAATTGAAGCTGAACGTTAGAAATGTTGAAATTGAAATCATTTCAAAAAAAATCTTTCGAACACTTTAAAAATTTTTAATAAATTGAAATACTGAATAAACGATATGCTATCAGAAATGCATTTCTTCACATCAATCGTAGGAAATAGATTATTCTCACTCATCCGATATATGATTGATCCTACAATTCACAAAAAGATGATAGTTTTCAAATCTTTGATTTTTGCTAATAGCCGTAAAAGCGAAAAGTGTTTTCAATTTTTGAAAAGGAAAAAAGCCAAATTTATTGGCAAAACAAAAATTAGAAGAGACAAAAAAAAAAAATTTGATAAATGAACGGAATGAACGAGTGACAAAATTATAGCCATAAAAAATGATTATGTTGGATGACTAATCAATGTGACGAAAAGTCCACAAGCATACTTTCACTTTCTTTGCAGTCTTTAATCTTTCATTCTTTGTTTTTCGCTGGTTAATGGCGTATTGCGCTAATTATTAGCATGAAAATGATCTGAAGGATAAATGAAGCAATTTGAGTCATCTGTGATAGAAAAAAATACGGAGATATTATAAATCAATCTTAGCTTTACCATTTTCCTCATCTACTAATGACTTTTTCACTAATGGAATGAAACGAAAAAGTTTAATTCAACAGGTGAAATATACTGTCAGAATGCTTTATGTATTACTGCGTGTGTAGCAGATAATTCGAGACCGACTAACGAAACTTCATTACTTCTAAATTAATGAGTTTACAATTTTTTCAAGAATTTTTAAGAGAAAGATTACGCTGATTTGAGCTTTAGAAAAAAGTTGAGCAAGATTCATAAGTTTTTTGCCATCAATTTATTTGTTGAAATAAACTTGCCCGCAGTCTTTACTGATCAAAATCATCTGGATCGATTAAAAATATTTGATTGAAAGATATCATATTTTTGCTATCTCTAACGAAGGTAAACCAATGTCAAAGTTGGAATTATTTCATACCTCAAGAACAAGACGATTTGCAATCAATTGAATCAGACCTTAATACAACTTAAATTACTAATACATTCGTAGACAAAAATTTTTCTAAGATTGAAATTAATATAAATATGATATTTAACAAAAAAAAAAACAAAGGGAAGGAAAGCACTTAATTCATGTAATGACATATTTTCGTATTTTTCATGACTGGAACAATTTTTTGCCGTAACACTAATGGATCCGTTCAAATTATAGAAATTATTTTAATTCCAATACTTACATTTTATTTATTTGATATCTGAAATGATTTGGAGACTAATTTATATATTTCTGCTTTCGTCAGAATATTCAAATATCAAATGTGGCTTATAAATGCAACTTGTATATGTATTGCTATTTCTATATAATTGCTATAAATATTTTAACTATTAATTCATAAAAACATACAAACACATACAAATATATGGATACACACCATAAGCACAGATATATTTTAAAATTAAATAAAAAAAAATTCATTTCATTTCATGTTCCGGTCAATTTTTATTTGAGATTTCTTTTTCGCTTTTAACATACACTTCAATTAAAAGGAAAGAAGAAAAGCTATTGAAGGACTGTCCAAAAGGATTGAACAAACTTTTGGATTTAGAAAATGGAATAGATGTTAACGAGAAAAATTCGAGTTATTTGAAAGTCATTCTTTTTCAACGAACAAAACTTCCTTCTCTTACTGTTCTCTCCATAAGTTTAAATGTTAAAAGTGATATGGTTAACAGTGGCTTATTCGTAACTGAAAGAAGAAAAAAAAGGAAGGAGTAAAGGAATAGGGAATAAGTTATATCTGGAAGAAAAGAAAACGAAAATTAAGAAAGAGCATGGAGACGTAAGCTTCACTAATACAAAATCATTCATTTATACATTGAATGGTCAGATGAATACTGTTTAATTTTTGAGTTATTTAGGTCGATGTTGATTTTAAAAATATAAATTTGAAATGAAAAAGTTTTCTCCTAATACCAGTTCTACTACAGTAGTAATATAATATGATACAGCAAAATTAAATGACTGTTGAATATAAATATGCTGAAAAAAAAATTGGCAGGAATAATTGCATGATAATTTAAAATATCCATCCAAGAGGTAATTGGTTCACACGATAACTACACACCAAAGTATGATTCAGTGTTTTAAATTAAATCGATTTTAATATCAAACATGCACATGATTGATTTGGTATCAACTTTCAAATTTCAGGCAAAAAAGGAACAATACTTCTTGTCACATCAATCTATCCAAGTAACTATCACTTACATCCTAGACGATAATGTAGATAAAAATTATCTGAAATTAACAGAAAAAAAAAATTCAAATCTATAAATATTACATAATTACTAAATATCATAACTATTAATAAATAAAAAGTACCCATTTTGTTCAGAAGGAAGAAGAAAGAAGCAGGTTCAATTGGCTTAATGTTCTAAGCGTTATAAATTTTCGCTCGTTATTTTTTAAATTCATTTTTCAAATTAATCAATGACGTAATTAATGATGATATGTGTTGCAGAAAACTGCTTGGTAATGTAAAAAATAAATATAATCATATAATTTCATCTTTCATTCCACACGATCTTCTCTTACCGCGTAAAATAGTGATTAAGATACAATGAAATGATAAACATTCAAATTTTTATTAAAATTTCCAAATGATCATTTTAGGGGATATAGTAGAGTGTAGGAAGAAAGATAGGAAAACGAATAAATTTAGCATATTAAAAGTTTAATGAAATCATCCGACAGCAAAATATGAGAAAAGACTAACGGGTTAAATTGATAAAATTCATTAAATCTAAAAAATTTTTAAAATTTAGAAAAAAAAATTCAACAAAATTGATAATCGATAATTTGATAAGATAATTGATAACAAGAGAAGGATGAAAAATAAAAGCAAACCTGAATATTATGAGGCTGTGGAAGTGCAAGAGAAAGGGCCAAGAGACAAACTGAATTACAATCCATTTTTACGAGGAGTTATCGGGAAAGGCCTTCCTCCCTGTCACCACCACTGCAGTTCTGTCTCTTCTCTGAGCATTCATTATTCGTCAATTTATGTTCCCCCTAACACCACTGCTGTAACCATCATCATCATCATCATCATCATCATCATCGCCCTTCTCATCATTATCATTATCATTAATATCAGTACTTTCATTGTTAGTTCCTCATAGAGTTCCCATTTTGTCGTATTACTCTCTTAAATTGGTAATTCACCCCTGATTTTTTCCCCATCTATCTAATTCCCTCAGAATGTATGTTGCGGGAAAATAGGGAAAAGTTCATCATCCAATTCCCCCTACTTATTTATTGCTGATATTACTTCTGGGACTATATGATATACCTAAGTGAATTTTATCAAATTTTCAAATATATAGAACCCATAACAGTTGGCGTATAATGAAGTCAAATTTTACTTATCGATAAATTATTGAAGTTTCAGTGATCAATTGATGTTTTATAATTATTAATTAACAATTTCGTTCACAAACATTGTGATGTTTCTTTCTTCTTACTATACTATTTTTTGTTGAGAAGGATTTTTTTCATTGAACATGCTATAAGTGAACAAAAGCAATAATAACGGCACAAATTTCTAAAATGGCGTGTTAAATCTTGAAAAAAGCACATTTTAGATTTCACATAGTTGTATTTAAATGTTGTAGTGAATATTCTTCATTATCGGCAGTTGGTATCTAAAGTATTAGATTGTATAATGATTTTATACAAAAAACATTTTTGTAACCCCTACTTCAATACAGTCATGGCAACATTAATCTTCGTTTACGATTAATAATCTATGTCTCCTCAATGTTACCAATTTTAAAGCTTAAAATCAGCATAGATATATTTATGAACTCATAAAGAACGGAAAATAGATTTCCGTTTTTCTCCAAAATTTCAGATTACAGTAAATCGGGCAAAATTGACTAAAAGCAAAGTTATCTTTTAATTATATTTTCCGAAAAAAAATCTGATAAAAAGAAGTCGCTTTGAGAAATCAGACCGAAATCTTTATGCATCGATTATATAACAGTTTTGAAAATCTTGATACGATATATAAATGCCGTCATCAAATCCCTTCACAAATTTCTAACTTGAACATCAATATTTATTCGTTATCGCAATATTTTTACAGAATCCATGAGCATTAAATTTTTGTTCCTTATCACATAATTTAAATTAAAAAAATACACAGACAAAAGAATGTAGAGAGACCACAGACCACAGACATATGTAATAAGAAGAAATTTACAAGCCTATTTCAAATACCGGATTTTACACCTTTACCAAAGTATTTTCTAATGTTGAAAAAGCTTGGTAAGAGTTCATCACAAGTGCAAGTAGAAGTTATCAATGACAAAATTAAATTTCCTATCCTGATCTATCACAGAAAACTATGCAATACAACGGTAATACAAAAAAAAATGTTTATGAGAAAATTCTAATAGAAATAAAAAAAAAGCCAGAAGCTGAAGAACATGACTATCGAAAAGAGAAGAAATTCACAAATTAGCAACATATAAAGAAGACTGTTGTACAGTATCAACACTCACATAAAACGGTATAAACGTTGCAATCAATTCAATTTCTGAAAAAGTATAGAAAATCAGAATACGAATAAGAATATAAAATAAATATGAACAAAATACAACGACAAACCAACTGCCGGATGACAGTACAGATATCAATACAAATAAAACATGGAGATTTTTAAAAATTAAAAATACAAAGCATAAAAACGAAATAGCAGTGACTGAAACGCAATTTGACTCAACTAAAATCCTTTCATCACGTCCCTGTGCTTTGTTTCTTTCAAAAAAATTCTATTCATTTTTCTTCTCTCGAAGCCACTGATATCACAGAGAGCAAAATAAACGAGGTATCACAACCGGAATTAAATGCAGACAATAGATGAAATTTGGAGGTAAAATGCCATAGAACAAATCATTCGAATTTCACCTTTCTATCTGAAATAACCAGTTGAAGAATTACCAAAACTACAGGGTAAGACAATCACGGTTACACTTTTAGACCCTAAAACGTAAAAATAGGCATTAAAACCAGTTCAATAATAATCAGATTAACAATATAATATATAGAATAGCAATGACACTTTTGCGACTTGACTAGTAGCTGGAATTTGCACTAATTGAATATCTGTATGTTATAATACACGCATTTCTTCCGGTCTTAAAGCACGCGTTTTTCGCAGGCGTTTCCATTCCCCCGTCCGATAATCCATCTAAAATAATCATGAACAAAACATTCTTTTGAAAAATCTGCTTAGTTCAAAGCCCTCAAAATCAGCACCTATATATTTCTATCATTATATCGCACACTGTAGACTAACTTATTTGTAACAAAGCCTTGAATTTTCAAAATACTAGTCCTCTATCCTTCGTCTATATAAATACAAATGTAAATCTTACGTGTCCCCAATGATATAACTTCACAAGTTCTTCACCGACTGCTTTCAAAATTTCATACAATGTTTTACTCGAATGGGTGCATGTTTTAAACTGTAAGTATCTAAATTTTTTTCATCAGTCACACCTGTAACAAATAAAAATAATTGACCACTCCTTCAACGGAATGAATCTTATTCATCACGCCTAATTTCTCGAAATAAAAAAGCTTATAAAAATGTATTGCAAGCCCTTGGAGGATTGTCAAATCCTGACATTTATTCCAAACGCGTGTTTGCATTCATAGATATCTACCTTTTTTTTTTCCTGCTACACTTTTAATAGGTAAAAACAAATAGCAGGCTGAAAAAACGTAAATATTTGGACAAAAACGATGAATGAAACAAAATTTATGCTCTTTAGCAATCATATGACATTCCTTTACCTGCTATGAGAATATTCATCGATAGCTATTGTCTGCAAAATTCCTTCACATGGTGATATATACGCTTTTCGTCTCCTCTCATATATAACAAAGTGTAATTAAGTGAGTGATCAACAAATCCTCTTTTCCCGTGGGACTGTCTATTGTATCTATCATGAATTTGTAAAACAAAATCATTGATTTATCCCATGTCTAGATGATCATTATCGCTTTTATCATGATTCTCATCGAGTTATTGTATGTCTAAATGACTCTTGATCCAATATTACCCTATGTATGTTATATATTGTTATCATGGGTCATGGTAGTTAGTCTTTGGATCAAGCAGTGAATCCGTCAGTGATCAGTAACTCATAACCAATAAAAAAGCTTTCCCCTTCCTCGAAGAAGTGACTCAATTAATCCTCAAGTAGTTAAAGGATTTAGTCGCATTAATTGTCAGTATCAGCAATTTTCCAACAAATAAACTTCCAATCCAAGGAGACATGGAGACCCACAACGGGCGTTAATGAATAAGTGAAGACAAAGAATGGCTCACATGCGGGAATGTGTGCACTCCAACTTATGCTTAGTTAGGAGCATGGCTGAAAATGGTTTGAAAGACATCAGGGAGAAACAACAGATCAGCTTCAAACGTCACTTCGTGTTGATAATTATGCGATTACATTTCGGTACAACCCAGCTCACGATAATCATGATAATAGTTTGAGCATGATTTATAATCTCATCGACATTAATGATTGAATGCGTCTTTATTGTAAGGCTCTGAAGTTTGATAGCGAAACGAAAGAATATATTGCGCTGCCAGAAAAACTAAACTTTCTCAACTTGAAGAAGCAAAGCCATTAGAAATTTGCTTGCCGGATATAATGCCGAATGAAAGCTTTGCTTATCTAACATATGGAAACACAACTTATGTCTCCAAATGATGACGTTTGATGCAAAAATCGTAATGAATGAATTCATATCAACATTCAAAGTGAAATAACGAATTTATCTTAAAGCCTCTGTTACGAGATGGTCAGTAAACATAAATTCCTGCTAATATATTTTATTGATGATGGTAACGATGAAATGCATGCTGCGGAATCCCTTCATGAACAGGTCCACTGTTTCCCAACTGCAACAAATTCTTCACGAAAAAAACAGTTAGTGCGTTGCCACTTGATACATACAAGATTGTTGTTCACGGTAACAAAATGCAAGATTTCAGCTGACAAAACAGCTGCTAAAAAACATTCAGATTGAATGCTCTAACTATATATTGCAGTTAGTGCCAATTGTTACAGTCGAAGATCAATTCCAATATTGTTCATCGAAGAAACAATCAATTCAATTGACAGAAGCTACGGAAACTCATCGATACTACAATATCCAATTACTTTATGATGATGCCGAAGGATATCACTTCAACATTAGGATAATACATCCATAAAAACATGCGCGTATTCGAATGCAACATTGTGTCAAAATTTGAAAGCAATCGGTGAAATTGATAAACAAAAATTTAAAAGCAATCTATGAACAAACGAACAACATTGCAAGTTCGTCATCGATTGACTTAAGATTTTATAGAATATTACTAACTGTAATCAGCCACGATTTTATAGAATAATACTAACTGTAGTCAGCCACGTTCCGCTTATAGCTAGTAATCTATAAAAGAACGCCACACACCTGCCATTATAATCATTTTGCCATTCTGCAGGAATTTGCCCACCGATAACGCAGGGGTTAAACATCAAAGGCAAGAGTAAATTCTCCAGTACCCCACCAGAGGAAGCTTATAGTGTCAATACGGAAAATGAAAACAAAAATACATGATCCTAATATCACAGTACCTGAAAGAAGGTTTCCACACGCATTTTCTGCACCTTCCCATCTGGCCGAAGCTCATCTTCGTAAGTTTCTGACAACTTTAAGGTCAAGAGATCACCCAAATGAGGGTACGGATGAACTGAAACGTTTTCAGAATAGGTTCCAATGAAATATAAGACTAGCTAACTATAACAATAAAAAAGCTCAATTATTGAATCTGCTTTTTTTTTGATTCAAATATTCGTAATTTCTGCTATAACAGTTTGTTGTTTCACTGTTTAACTTTCCTATCTATTTTCAGGTCATACTTATCAAGAATGCAGATTTTTTTCAGCTTATCTCCAAAAAATACATAAACTTTCCCATTCAAGCATACTCACTTTCTTCTTTACATGAGATGCGGTTAATAATGATTCTGGAACCTAAAAATCCCCTTCCAGAATTGGAAAAAAACCGAGACATACAGAGCTTATCTAGAAAGCAAATCCATAAATTATAAATTATATCTTTTTTTTGTTAACAAGTCACCCACCTTTGTTACCGGACATGAACGCAATGACCATACGTTGACCTTCTTCATTCAATACATTGGCACACGCTAACATTTCTTCACATTGACGACGTGCGAATGATTCACCCTAATAAATTATTGATAAGAAACAGCTCAACTGACTAGTTTACAACTGTTAAAAATTAACGATATTTTACTCGATCAAATCCATATTTTGATATACTAGAAAGGCCATCAATGTTCCGTTGATACATCATACATTATATAAGCTTTCCTTCATAGAATAAAAACTGTCATTTGCCAAAAACAAAGAAGAGATTCCAGACAGGAACCGATATTCCAAAAATACAATCATGAATTAACTCTAAATTGTTATGGTCATTTTTATGATCATAGAACACACCTCTCAAAATATTACTTGAATTAAATAAAATTAGTATAATTTCAAAAGGCAATACCCGAGACTGATGAACTGCAGTTGAGTGTGACTGCGGAACTTGGCTATGGTCCGATTGTACTGTTGGTAAATCACGAACATCGCCGTAGGATGACGAGACCTGGCTAGTGCCTTGTTTGGAGTCAGCGCTTTTATCATTTGAAGTAAGCAAGTCACATTCTTCAGCAAACAAATTTGGATTATTTCGAATTGCAGAAGAAATTGCTTTATTTACCGCAGCCGTAACTTCATCCACTGTTACGGCCGCAACAACAGATTCTCTGTCCTTCTGTGCGGCTATTGCAACTCGTTTCGTATCCTGAAAATTTAAAACTTAGAAATAATTCAACTAATGAAACAACATTCAATAAGCATCTAGCAATCAATATTTTATCAAAATTCGCAATAATAAATTCATATATCTTGATCTCAAATAACTGAAATACGCAGTTACTAACTTTTGCAACTTTTTCAATTTGTGCACGTTTTCTTTGCTCTTCCCTTTCTTGGTGCTTTCTTGCACGTTCTTCTGCTTCCTGCTCTTTTCGGCGAACACTCAGTGCTTGCGGCAGGTCAGCAATATCAATAAATTTAGCACCACCTTCACGTCTAGTTAACTGTCTTTGAAATTTGCGTGGTTCATTTGTAAAACCAGCAGATAATTTACAAGTACTTGCATTTGGAATCCCACGCATTGGCACTAGAATATAAAATAGAAAACCGTAAGTTCTCAAACAAATCGTCTACGATTTCACAAAATCAATAAAAATAAGTGAAAGCTAGATCTAAAACCTTAAGAACTGATGCTGTCAACAACACTGCTAAAATGAAGAAAGCTACTAATATCCAGAAAACTACAAGCACTCTTGCTCATATAGCTTCATACGGATCAATGCACTTAAAAAGATCAATTGGGTATTTGGTGTATGATCTTCCTAAGCCAACTGCCAAAAAATTATCTTGAATACAAAAACATTGCCAGAATATGCAATTTGAAACTTCCTAATTTATATTCTGAACAATTTTGCATATTTTCCTTCAATGCTTTTCAATAAGGTTCAGTGAGATTCACTAAATTCAATGAGAACACTTACAATCATTATTCGGTTTTCTCAGAGTGCTTCTAATGCGAATGGGAAAACTTGACGATACCACATCAAACTTCTGATTTTTATTTCTATTGCAACCAATATCTAATGCTGCAAATATAATGCGGTAAATGTGATGCAATATAATGCTTACTAATATAGTATGAATGTAAATATAAATATAAACGCAAACATAAATATAAACAAAAACATAAATATAAATACAAATAAATATAAATATAAATACAAATAT
>JABVXU010000336.1:0-60801 GCA_013365365.1 Cruorifilaria tuberocauda
TCAAACTTGAGATTTACTGTTAAGCTATCGAGTGAGAGAGATTTCGGCACGGAGACTGTGGAACTGTAGGAAGTGTGTGAAGTGACGGGAAAAGTTAGTCGAGTTACGTCAATGCTTATTCAGGAGGTATGATGCTTCAAGGAACTGTGTAATCACATTTACTAAACGAATTACTGGAGAAGAAAAGTTACTGTTCACCGTTCTCTTCCAATTTCACTTCTCATTTACAGATTTGTATGGGGAGGAAAAGAAACAAATTCATTTCTACTTAGCTATAAAAAGCTACTAAATTTGATTTATGCATTTGCAATAACTTTTAAACAATAAATGAGATTAAAACGTGTTGGCACACTTTTGAGAGCGTTAAAATACCTCTGAATTCTTTGATTACTCAGTTATCTCTAGGTAGCATATCGTTATGAAGGCGATTTCTAATTTTTATTCATAATGTCATGGTAATAAAACGAAAAAGGAAAATGTTTAATAGATTTAAATTTCGAAATCATTTTCAATTGTCTATTTAAATTTAAAATTTTTGTTCAGTTCAGTTAGAATTATAGTTTTTTCATTAACGCAAGCTTGTTATCATCAGCTTTGAGGCTTTTTTACTGCTAAATAATATCGAATCTTAGTGATTGATGAATTAGACGATACATATAAGATATATGAGAATATTACAATTTACTAGTAAGTATCAGTTTGTTTTACTTTAATCAAATTCGATTTCAATTACGATCTATTTTGTCTTAATTTAGTTTAATTATGAAATAAATTTTACTAAATTTTATCTCATTTTCATTCAGTAATAAATAATTGCTTTTTGTACATTTATATGATAAGAAAACACAAATCGATCAAATTCACAAATTAAAATTGTTGATTGGAAACGGTAGTTGATTGTCGAGATAAAAGTCAGGTTTAATAGCTTTTTTGCAAACATCAAGCGACAATCTTTAAGGCATACAATTAATAAATAAAACAAAATTTTTTACAATTTCATTTTATAAAATCATTTTGCTATTATAGTTATAGCTATACTACTTTTTTTTTCCTTGTTAAATTCCTTAGATTTTCCATTTCTTAAATTAAACTAAAAAATTGTTCGAATTTGTAAAGACTGTAATGACAGAAGAAAAATACTGTATCTGCGTAATTCTGGTTAAGTTTTATTAACAAATTCGATGTAAAATAAAATAAAAAAAAAGGAAAGGATGTATGTTACTGTAATAATGAATACTGTATACAAATATCAATTAGTGTTGATACGCAGAAAAATGCAGGCAAACATATTTAATCGATATTATCTTATTGAACATTGCAATTGCTTCAAATTTAAATATGTGATATTGAAATTGTTTTCTCGCTTAATCTATTTTATTGAATTGTTTAAAAATATTGGTAAATTCTTCATGATTCGGAATGCTGAAAAACGGATTATCAAGAGATTGCACCTTGAAAAAAGCATCGTTGAATTGATCTAAAAGTTTATGCTAAAAAAAAGAAACGCAATTAGAGATATCGTCAAAAAGATACTATTTTCATTAAATTCTATTCTTTGTTAGAATTCCATGTTCTTTACTTGGTTGTTTTCATGTGCGATAGTTCGGATCGTCTTAATTAATGTAATTAAGGAATGAATTGATTAACTAGGAATAAATATTAGCTTTTAATTTTTGAAATAAAACTGAAATTACTGCAAGTCTTTGAAGTTAAAAAAATTTTTTTTTGAATTTAGAAGTTTTCCCAGTTTTATTCTTTCTTAAATTAAGAATTATAATGATTCATATTAATCTGTAACTTTTATGAGAAGCAAATTTTACTTTTACTCCGGAAAAATTCTCCTATCAAAATTATAGGTATGATTAAAAATTATCAAAAACTTGAAATCAATTTAAAAAAAAGATTATAATATATTGATCGAGTTAGACAGTTCAAATAGTTTTATTTTCAAATTTAGTGATTATTTATCAGTCATCGATAAAATTAAACAAAATATAACGTATATCAGCTTATTAGATTGAAAGAGACTGATTCAGTATTATCTTAAAAATCCCAAACCTTGTAATTATTCTAGTTTAATCTAGAAAAATCATAATTTTCGATTATTAACAAGAATATTTGAAAAGCTTGCAACTATCTTAAATCATTGATTCATTTGTATCATTTTTTTACACTCAGGTATGACTTATATATTAGATATTGTTGAGAAGGAATTTAAAATGGGTAATAATCTTTTGAAATTTTAAATTCTTTCATACGAGGACATAGATGGAAGAGAGAAAGAGAAAAAGAAAGAGAGAGAGAGAGAGAGAGAGAGAGAGATGAGAAGGCGAAAATTTTATAGCAATTGAAATAGTTTCATTGATAGGACGATAATGGTAAGAAATCAAAATAGTCGATATGTCACAACGATCGGTGTTATATCGTCGGATTGATGGCACATTCTCTTCTTCACCTGTCCTTGTTAAATGCTCATCTCATATGTTGTTTGCATACCTTAAAATATCCATTTGATATGTTAAACATGAATCAGCAGATATTAAATGATATCAATAAGATGATATGATATTAATGAAATAATATTCCAATATTATTATATTACATTTTACAGCATGCAAAATTTGCAATATTATATTTTATTTTAATTTTAATATTAAAAATAAAAATTGCTGATTGAATAAATTAATTAAAGTGCTAATAGAAGCATTTTAAAGTGAAATAAATATTTGGCTCTAAAACAGAAATGATAGATTTAATGATATTATAATTGACTAGATTTTATTTTAGCTCAATCAACTACAAACTATTTTCTAGGACTTTTAAGTAAAATAACGAATTTGTGGAAACAACAGCAATCATTTACTGTTTCAAAGCAAAATATTTTACCATAAATAATTATCAGATGGATGTTCAAATGTCAATTATCATTTAAAATTGCTAAGCTGTTATATGTTTAAAGAAATTGACGATTTCCAATTTATTACTTTACAGCACAAGATAATTATCATTATCGATTATTTGATATAAGACAAAATATTTGTCTATCATTGCTGATAATATAATATAAAATGTAGGATTTCAATGGTTTAATGACTGTCATTATCTGTGGATCACTTTTGTGACCTAAAAGCATTTTTCATTTCAATATTTTAATAATATAATTCATTAATTGAAATGTAAAAATAATATCTAATAATCAAATATCTTTTTAATTCATTTTTCTTATCACAATTGCAATCTTTATTGTCATCTATTAAGCGATTTAAATATAAAAAATATTCATTTGTACTTTGCATTATTACATCTGTTGCAGTTGCAATTTGATAAAATATTTTTAATGAATTATTTTATATCAAATATCTAATCAAAAAAATTTATCACTTATCATTTTATTATTCTTTCAATCTTCTTTGCTAATCAATTCCTATCGTTGTAATTGCAGTTATTAGGAATATCATCATTCAATTATCATTTCTATCATTCTTAGCATCAACATCATTGCTGGATACCTTCAAATTTCAATAATTTTATCATGCATTTAATAATTATTGCTGGCGTTATGCACGATAAAAGCTGAAAGAAGAGAATTTGGTTAATTTGAATTTTGTTGAATTGAATGAAATGAATTGCAATAGAAGAGAGATGAATTATTATCGGTAATTATTATCGGCCTTGCTGCTATTTACCTTCCGTTCTTTTCATTTCCATCATAATAATTTCTTCGTTTTTTATTTATTTTTTTCTTTTCCTTCTTTTTCAGTTTCATCTAATATAACATTATTCTTACAAATGGTTATCAATGATAATTTCCAGTTTTTCCTTTCAAAAATTCCAGTTTTTTCAAATTGTTACTGTCATGTTTACTCATAGAATGTTTGTTTGCTTAATAAATAATATTCATTTGTTTGTATCATCTTGTACAAAATACAATCGGAAATGAGAAATGATAATCACTTCTGTGTTTTTCTCTCTTCTTTTTCTCTGATTTATAATTCTGTAATTTTTCTTTGTGAATTTACAAAATTTATTTTGTTAAAAAAAAAATCACTTATCTGAGGAATGATTATTATTATAGTGAAAAGAATATAAATTTATAAAAAAAAAATTAAATATCATTTTGTAATTTTAAAAGTAAAGAAAAGTTTTAATTTCTGGAAATATCAATTTTATAAATGTATCGTAGATGGATTAAAGAAATATTGTCATCAATTAATTCTCGAAATATAGGACTATACTTCCGCATCACTCAGATAGATATTCAATTAATTCTCGAATTGGTAAGCTAACACATTATTCATGTGAAAAGCATTCATGTCATTTTTTTCTTCTTGCTTTTTCTTTCTTAATCATTATCATTTTGCTTTTCTCTTTTAAATAAAACAAAAGTTTAGTTTTATTTTTAACACCGTTACATTTCTTCATCTAATTATCTATTATTTGTTAATTTTTTTTTTAATAAAAAGTATGAATAATAGGATTTAATAGTGTTTAATTGTCTTATATAATTAGCTTATATCATTTAGCTTATACTATTTTATATCATTTTAAGTATCTCGAAAACTTCTCGTTTCAATTCAATGCTTTTTTCCATTTTTCTATATATCCGTTTCTTAGCAACTATAAATTAAGTCACACTGCATTTAAGGGAGTATTAATTTTCATTTTTATTTTCGCTTATGAAACATGTGAAAACTTTTGAGTCCATATATTCTATATTTATATTTATATGATATATCTGTATGATAATTAATTATGATAAGTTTTATGATAACGTATGATAACTTTTTTTTTGAATTCCATATTTTCTTTTTATACATTCATTAATTATTCACTCATTTCATATTAATGACATTTTTCTTTTTTTTTTTTCAAATGCTATTTTGGTCTTAATGTTTTGTTGCCATTTTAAGTAATTTGTACATTAAACAAAAAAGGAAGACTTACGTTTTTGAAAAAGCTACTTCGTAACGTGGCACAAACCGGAACCGAACATTTCTTATCTCTTCTTTTTTCATTTAATAGTCCGATTGATTCATTTCTTCCTCTTTCCTCTTTTTCTCCTTTTTTTCTCTTCATTTTCATTATAATATTAAATAATTTTTTTTTTCTTTCAATTTATGCAATGTTAACAACAAATTATTCCATTTAAGAAAAATATCATTTGAAGAAATTAAAATGATATATCAATTAATATGAAATAGATAAATGCTAAGAGAAGAAAGAGGAGAAGAGGGTGATGAAGAAAATTTTACGTTAATTTTTCAGTAGCATCTTTATCATCTTATTATCGTTAAAATTTGAAAAACTCAGCGGGAGGCTATAGCAGATCATAGTGATATGATAAACCATGATAAGCCAGTTCTCCTTTATACTAAGCGAAAAGCTTTATCGTAAGGTTTATTTTATCCCATTTAAAGATGAATATATTGAATAGAAATTTAAGACTTACCTTTTTTCTTGCTGTTATCAAGCGTAAAATAATAATAATGACCTTAATAGCTGATTAGAATGATTACTGTTAGCTTCAAACTTATACTTGATACTGTTTATTTTTTCCTTAAGCCATATAAATTACTTTTAGCTAAAGTAATAAATGAAATAAGAAATGAAAAACTTTCAAATATTTCTTCTTATTAACATAAATTTTTTACTAGAAATGTTGACCTATTTAGATTGCTTCGCTTTTTTTTTCTTGATTTTGATCAAATTAACAAGACGAAAATAAAAAAAGTTGATAATAAAGGTCATGATCCTTGTACAAAAATTTGTGACTGATATCAAATTAAATTCTTTTTTTTTTCTTTCATGTCATTGGAACGACATTGCAATTGAATTTTCAAGCAGTGGAAAAAGAGAGAAAATTAATTAGCAAATTGTAGCGAGTAAAAAATTTTTTCAAATCAAACAAAGGTAATTTCAAATATTATTGATGAGGAAATAAAAAAAAAAATCAGCAACAAATTGTTGTTTCAATGGATAATTTTAATTTAAAAAAAAAAAAAAACAAAAAAAATTTTTCCGGAAATAAGGAAATGACGAGAATGGTTAAAATGGCCATGAAGTATGAGGACAGTGAGATGATGAAAGTACTTGCAAATATTGTTGATTTGCTGTCATTTTATGTTAACCCAATTTCAATCCAACCTCATTTTCCGATCTCTTCACTTCAACTTCATTCTCCCTCTCTCTTTCTCTCTCTCTTTCTTTCTCTCTTTCTATTAGGTCATTTTGCAAAGAATGGAATGATGACTGGTTGATTCAATATGTTACTTTAATTGTAATTATCATTGAAAGCCTTATTGAATATTATTGTTGTTTTTAATATCTTAATTTTAATAATAAAAGATTACAAGTTATTTACTAGGGTTGGTTAAGTTGAATTAAATACATTTATACCATTATATATGTAGATATATATATATATCTTAGTTCTTTGTTTTTCTCTTCATTTAATTCGCTATCAGTTCATTTTATATGAGTTGATATCAGTTCCATTTGAAAAGTTTTTTTTTGTTTTATGTTTTATTTGATATTGAATAATTTGCACATGTCATGATAAAATTACGATATCACTAATTTCAGCTCATATTTTGTTTAGTATTTTTTTCTTCAATGATTTATGGATTTTTGAAAAAAAATTTTTGATTAGCTGAATAGCTTCATCATGTTTAATATTTCTTGAAGCAGTAAAGAGTATATTTACGTCAAAGTAATGGAAAATTTTTTTTTTAAATATTAAATCTTTCTTAATAACTTTATTAACAATTCTAGTTCATTGTTCATTTTCAACTTGTTATTTTATCATTGGCTGAACTTTATCAAATTTATAATATAACTTAGCTACCTGAAATATAGAATAACTTCTAGCAATTTAGATATATTTCAATTTTTTTATTTCGTTTTTGTTTCAAATAAATTCATTTATTATTCGATAACAGCAATTAAAATTTGATTATATGTTATTTTACATATTAAATTGTAGGATGAATTGGAATAATTTTGACGATAATTTTACTAATATTTTTTTTTAAAATTTCCTTTCAATTATTATTATTATTATTATTATTATTTTTTTTTTCAGATAGAAATTGATAGAAATAATGAGTTTGATGAGTTATAACTGATGGAAGAATTAGCAGCAAATATTCCGGATGATAGTGACGGATATCAGTGTAATGATTTTTTAATAGATGAACAAAATGATCCTGTAACCGTTTATTTCTATTCATTAATTAAAAAATTTATCCGTCTATTCTCCAAACCATTTCCACATCAAGGTAACTTTTTAAGAATACATTTTTTTTAAATATGTGAATCGTATATATCTGATCAGTACTTTATTACTAGTAATTATATCATTTATGATTAAATCTTCATTGTATTAATTTCTACTAACACTTAAATTGCTGATATCGCACGATGCATCAACTTTCATTTTATATTTCTGCACTTACTTTCATTTTTATCAAATCCTAAATTTCTTTTTTTTTTTTCGATTACTTTTAATTGCAAAATTTGAAATAACAACATATAATCATTTTTTTTTTCATCACAACTAATTGATAGCTTTTCTAATTATAGCTCTTATCAGTCGAAAAGCATTGGAAGGTGATTGGAGCGATTTTAAGCAATCACTTTCTGGAACATATCGACAGGTCTGTTTTAGCATACTGGTTAAGAAATTCCAAATTTGATAGTTTTGATTAAAAGTAGAAAGATGACGTAAGAGTAAATTAAGATTGACGGTAAATAACTCTAGGATAGAACAATTTGACGTATGAATAAATTCAAGAATATTCAAGAAAGATAATGAATGTTAAATTATCACGTTATGGTGTTATGATAATAAAGAAGTGATATCATTGATAAATTGATGATAATAAGAAAAAAAAAATTGGTCATACTAATATGAGCTTTATCAATTTGCCAATTGAAAATTTTAATTTTCTTATTCGATTAGTTATCATTATTAATTGAAATAATATTTATAGTGGCTAGATTATGAATCTTGGTGGATTGTACTGGGAACGTTAATCATTATCACTACTGTTTTATTCTCTCTATTGTATATATTCTACAGTACGGTGAAATGTTGTATTGCACCAAGTAAAACAAAAACAACGGATCGAAAACGTGATTACTGTAAACGTCATTTACTTAATATCTTCATCACTCTATTCGTTCTCATTGATGTGTAAGTGATCTAACTTAAGTAAACTTCTAGTAAATTCTTTTCCTTTTTTTTTTTATAAAATTAAATATCAATAATTCCAGAAATTTCCAAAAGAACTTTTTATTCTTAAATCTGCAAAATTAACAATAATTTTAAGTAAACCTATTAGGAAAATTATAAATTCTACTTTTTTTTTTCACTTATTTCTTTATTTTACTTTACTTAGATAAATCACTTAAATACTTTATTCGAGTAAATCACGGATAGATACTGAATAGATGATATCATATGTGAACTAAAACACAATTATTCATTACAAAAAAATTGTAAGATGGAAATTGATAATGAAAATAAATAATTTCAATTAATTTGAAAATTTTTAAATTAAAAGTTGTCAATATTCTATGATAATTGTGAAATATTTCATAATTTAATTGTGAAATAATTTTGGAATATTTAGTTTTTCGGTATCTTCACTGCTAATCAGCAGCCAATATGCGGAATATGGAGCAGATGAACTACCTCGACGTCTCAGTCATTGCATTGATGATCTCTCCTATTATAAGAAAGAAACAGATCAGGTTTCATTTTCAAAACATTTAAATATGAATTAAAGTTTTTTTTTCAAATATATTAATGAAGCGAAATAGTTTTCGATCATTTAATGAGTGTAATATATTTAATTTGCTATATATTATCAGTAGATTATACTTTAGTAATTCCGGTAAATTTAATTAACAAATATATTAAAAATATCATTGTATCATTGTGATAAAATCAATGATTGATTACAACTTTGTTAGTTTGTCAGGTTTTTTTTCTAACTTAGAAATTAACAATAATTGTTTCTCTTCCTTTTACTATGAGTTATTAGATATGCAAAAATATATAATTCATTAATGAATGTATAAAAAATTTAAATTTGATTTCAGAAAATTCGAAGTACATTAACTGATGATTTCCAAAAATTAAATGAATCATTATCGACACTGATTGCCTCAGGCGGTAAACCGATTGTGCAACGTGTCAAAAAAATTACCGGTGCACATGCGATTGATTCGTTTCTTAATATTTCAAATGGTTAATTTAAACTTTAATTAGATTTTTAGTATAAAAAAAAAATAAAATCTCTACACAGTGAAATCTGTCAAATATCATATCTTCAGGTTGGAAATATGAATATCAAAATAAATATCAGAAGAAAAAAATCATATAATCACAGTATAAAAATAAAAATACATCTCTCGCCACTCCTAAAATATTTTTGCATTTACTTTCATTTTTATCAAGTCCTAAATTTGTTTTTTTTTTCTGATTACTTTTAATTGCAAAATTCGCTGCTGCATGAATTTGCACTAAAAAAAATTATGATATTACAATACTGTTTGATATAATCATTTCCAAAAATAAGAATCAATAATCCAATCATTATTCAGTTTATCAGGATTATTATTTCCAACCTGAAGTTTACTTTCGTTTTTTTTTCTTTCAGAATCTCAGGAACTGTTAAAGCTTGTGGTTGAAGATGAAAATAAATTAAAAATATTAAATGGTGAATTGTCTTCATTACGAAATGAGCTAACTAAATTATATCGAATTTCAATTAATGAAATATACGATTGCATTCATAATGATTTGCAAGTTATCAAAAAACTTTGTCAAGAAATTGGAAATGAAATCGATGATATCGACAATATTACACTTCATCTTCGACAAGTAAATTGAAATTTCAAATTTTAATTTTTGTCAAAAATTTTAAGTAGATCTAAAAAAAAGAGAAAAAAAGTAGGTTATTAAATATCAATGGTATATTCTATATTAATTAGTAATTAGAAGGTCTTGTGCTATTCGATACTTTTATCCTACGATAATAATAATCTTAGAATTTTAATTAATATTTCAAATAAAGATTCAATCACTTAGTTAATTTAATTAATTATTCATCTCTTTTTCTCTCCCTCTTTCTCTTTTTTTTCTAGGATATTCTTAATAATGATACAATGAATGCATTGAAAATGTTAGCAGAATCAAACATTGCTGAAATATTCTTTGAAGCAATATCGGATTTTAAAAATGGCGAAATTGAATTAAATAAAAAAGTACAAGAAAAGGAAGAAGGTATGTGAGTCGATTAAATTAAAATTTTCAAATTTATCAAATGGAATTTTTTTCATGATAATTTTATGAATTGCAATAATTCACAATTAATCAGTTCATAAATTTCTGCTTTCTCTTTTTTTTTCAAATGATATTAATTGATATGATATGATAATTTTAATTGATTATTAAAAACAATCAAATTAATTTTAGCTATACAACGAAGTATAAAAGAAATTCAACATGATTTGTTACGTATTGCTGATACGTTATCAACGCAACTACGACAAATCAAACCAGAATTATTACACAATTTATTAAAACAGTACATGGGTGATAATTATCATAGCATTGTGCAGTACACGTATATTTTCCTTTCTTTCCTTATTTCTTTGTTTTTTTTTTTAAATTTAAAATATAAAAATCATGGAAAATATTATTTTAGAAATAATAATTAAAGTATATGAAAATAATTTTGATATAAATTCCTAACAAATTTTATGTTAATATTTATGATAATGATAATATTAGTGATAATATTTGTAATTTAAAATTTTATTTTAGATGGTATGCTTCTCTAACTTTATGTGCCATATTTTCATTAAAAGCGCTTTATTTCTTATTTGCATTATGTTATGGCTGTTTCGGACGACGGCCAAGTGATTATCGAAATGATTGCTGCGTTCGATCTACTGGCAGTAAACTTTTCGTTTGGTATTTTATTTACTCTAATTTACTCTATACTGAAAACTGGAAGAGAAGATTTGATTTATGATATTAGCTTATTTTCATTGTAATTAGCAATTATTACAAGCAAATAATAACAACTTCAACAATTTATTAATAATTTAATATTTTTATCTGTAATTTTTAATTAAGAATATATATATGTATATTTGTTCAATGACTAATATCAGTGATAATTGATAGTTACAAATATAATTTAATAATTATTTCAAGTAATATATGGTATAATAGTATAACAGCTAAAAGAATTCACTTTTGTGAAATAAAAAGATTTTAACTCCACCAAATAGCTTTAATTGTAATTTGTATACATATTAGCATATTAGATATTCTAATCTTTTGGTATTAATTCAGATAATTATTATGTTTTAATCTTTTTTAATCTCTGTTTTAAATCTTCTTTATTTTCTTAGTTAAAAAAATGCTTAAATTATAGTAATTAATTTACTCTTTCTTTCTTTTTTCATTGATTGAGATATTTGTTATCAAGAATTGCTAAAAATTAAAATTACTAAAATTACAATAGCTAAAATTAAACAAAAAATGAATTTATAGCGGAACTTGGTTAGCAATAATACTGTTACCATTGATAGCTGCATTAACAGCTTCCTTACTATTAATTGGTGTTAATGCTTATTCACTTGGATGTTGGCCATTGGATGATCCATTTTCAAGACCTGATATGCTTTCGGTAAACTATTTTATAATTTCTAGCAAATTATTAATTTATTTTGTTTCAGGTTTATTAGTAATATATCGAAAAAGAGAAAAGAGAAAATCGTTATAGATTTAATTAATTAAATAATCATGTATTATAAAGATAACTGATAAATATTCTTATCATTTTAATCATTGGAATTTTTTTTTCTATTAAAATATTAATATTTTTTGTAATATTGCAGCTTAGTGAACGTATATTTGATGCATGGCGTAGTAAACAGATAGAAGAAGACTTATCACCGCTAATGAATCAATTATCATTAGCTAATGTAATACGATCATGTATGCGTAATGAAACATTATATCATATATTTGCTATGGATAATAAGTATCATTTATATGATTTACGAGAATATGGTAAGGAATTATACGATCGTTTAGAATTAAATATTCAAGATGCTTTTTCGGATATCAGCTTATCTAAGTCAATTGCAACATTTGCTTCACCTGAACAACTTACAATGCTACAACAAATTGTTAATATTACCATCGAATCGAATATTTCGCTAATTTCTCTTCAGGTTCTTTTCGTACTCATTTTTATTGTACATTTAAAATTCCTTAAAATATTTATGAAATATTACAATGAAAAAATATTAATTGTAATTCTAGGTTTCATTTTTTTTTATTTTTCATAAAAGTTTTATTTATCATTAAATTTGAACCATTTTGTTTATCAAATTTTTAAGAATTAAAACAAAAAAGAAACTATTCAGATCAAGGATAATATAGAGCAACTTGAAAAAATCCCTCGATTGATAAGTTTAATCGAGGATGATCATGCTGTTGAAAATCTTCCACGTTCTGTTCAAATGATTGCTGAACAATGGCGAGCACTTCAGGTTTGTTCAATTTTCTAATTTTTATTGCTTAACTGTTAAAAAAACAAAAAGGTAATAAATAAGCAGAAAGTAAACATTTGTTCTCCTATCACTCATTTCAATCTTTTAAAATTTCGTTAAATTTAACATTTTACAAAAGTTTCACGTATAAATCATCAGATACGTTTGAACTTATTTCAAATAAACCATTTCATACACATAGATTAGTATTTGAAACTATTTTAAAATAATTAATTCATATCATCATATTATTTTAATATATTTCAAATAAATTAATTAACTATTAATAATTGATTTAGATGAAAAATGTAAATCCGGTATTGTTAAATCTTGCTAATGCATTAAAAATGCTTACTGATTTAAATGAACGATTAGAACGGATAGCATTACCGAGTGGAGCATTATCAGCTAAATTACAACATGCACAAGCATTGCTATCATCAAACTTAAATGAATACTTTCGAACAGCTGCTGATCAATTGGTGCAAGAAATGGAACAACAAATTGGGAAGTATATCGAACATGTTCGCATACAGGTTTAAAATTTTGATAAAATTTAAAAGTTATTAAATTTAAAACGTAAACTAACCTATTGCTTAATGTTAAATTTTTCTCTCTTTTTTTTTGTAATATAATATTTGCATCATAGAGAATGATTGTATGTGATAAGAAAGAGATCAAGAAATAGGCATTGTCCTGAAATCATCCAATAAACAAGTTAGTAAGGAGAAATTAATGATTTAATTTGCTAGAATAGATATATCACATTTCATAGTGCTAAAGAAAATTGATATAATTAAGTCGATATTTATAAATTGACTAGAAATATTATTAGGAATTCAAGGTTGAAAAGAAAGTAGCTACCTGAAATAATTAATACTAAAAGTGGCATTTTTTATTTTTTATAAAACTTGCGAGAAAAAAAAATTGGCAAAAGTACTTAAAATAAAAGCACATATTTTTTTATTATTTTAATTTTCATTTCTGGAGAGAAAAAAATTGTTAAGGTATGACTAGAAATTAAAAGATAAGTAAAATTAAACTCTAATTATGATTTAGTTTAAATAATCAACTTCTGGAAATTCAAATGAATAGAATACATTAGAATACTCTTCTTATTAGATATTAGGATACTCTTCTGTATCAATGATCTGTGATAGGATAGAATTTAGGTTTAATAGATAATAATAGCAATTCCGCATGAATTAATCCATAATAGGCTAAAAATTTCCATCAAGAATTTTACAAGAAGATGCTAGCTCCTATAATACTAAAATGTAAACATTTGAAAGCTTAATTTTTATTAAAGTTTATTAAAATACCATCTGATATTATAAATTTATTATAATAAGTTTGAAAAAAAATGGGATGATATAATGTGAAATATTTGTGATAAGTTAATTTGTTTAACAGTAAAATTTTGGAACATCTTTTAATTGTTATTTATTTATTTATTGATAGATTAATATGTTCAGTTATCTTTATCAAATTATATAAAATAATGATTTAATTACAGATGTCAACAAATGTTTCAAGTTGTGTTCCATTATTTAATATTTTTCGAAGGACACGAACAGCATTATGTCAAGCTTTTATTGATCCATTTGTTAGCTTTTATTTTTATCAATTTATTAAATTATTATCATTTTTTAAAATTCTAAATTTGAATTAACAATATTCATTAATGCCTCTTATCTTATCCTGACAATAAAAGGATTTTAGTTTTATTTTATTTTATTTTTTCCCATTATCAATTACAACTGATGGGTAATAAAAGGAACGACTAATATCACGAGCTTTCTTTTTTTTTGTTATAGCTTGTATTAAATGGTATCCGATGCATTAATAACATCAAAATAGGCTAGTTTTAAATAATGGATCGTCTAGTCAGATAATGGCATATCACATACCGATCATATCTTAGTCATATGGGAAAAAAGTTGTTAGTCACTGAAATTAAAAAAAAAAAAGCAATTTCAATTTTTTTTTCCCATCCTATTATTAATCAATGAGTTTAAATTTTGTTGATCTCATTAATCAATTTATATACTTTCTTAATTTGACAATAAGTTCATTATTAATTGATGATGTATTCATTATTGCTTTATTCACATGTTATGGATATCTAGAGATAATGATTTTTTACAGTTTAATTAATTAATTATTAAATTTTAGAATGGTGTTTGGGCATCAATGATTGTAAGTATTTTATGTACCATACCGCTTATCGTTATGGGATCTTCAGCTTCTGCACTGTATAAAAAGAAGCATCCGTATCCGAAATAGTAATTTTTAATTTTTTAACTTAATTGAATTGAAATTTTCATTGGTTTAATTCATTCGAAAAGTAATGATTTCAGTTTTTTTTTCTATCTTTTCTTTTTTTAGTATTGTAAATGAACCAACAAATACAGATGGACAAGGAGCATCAGGTGCACTTACTACCGATTCCTATGATATCAGAAGTAAACAACAGAAATTGTAAGTTTCTCGTTGAAGAAGCGGTTGATATGAGAAGGGGTATTCATTTAATTACAATAAATTTTTTCTTTTCTTTTTGTTTTCATATAACCTTTTATGTTAGCTCAATTTTAAACTAGATTTGTTTAAATTAAATTATCTTTTTTCTATTTTTTAGTATTATCTTTTTTGGTAGCTCAATTTTGAAATTTTTTACTTGCTTAAATTAAATTATCATTTTTCATTTTCGAATTTTGCAGGATGTATCCAAATACCTATACGATGTATTTTGGTTATCCACCGCCTTATTTGAGAACAAGGAGTTAAGATGGTATGAAATATTTGATAATATTATCGGCAGAAATTATTATTATTCCATGCTAAAAATATGATGGGTTATTAATTTTAAAAAATGTTTTGCTCTTTCTCTCTCTCTCTTCTTTCTGTTAGTTGAATTCTGAATTGATAAATTGTACATGATTCATGTATGATGACAATTTGCTTCTAAGTAATTATCAATTTTTCTTTCTTATCCTTTTATTCTCTTCAATTAATTGGTATAAAATTAAATTTTTAAAAAGTTTTATTTGTATTTTTATATGATTTCGAGATTTCGAAAATTTTACAAAATTATATTTGCCATATGTTATCTGTTTTTAATTATTATTATTTTTAGTATCAAAACCGTTTATCAGTGTAATAAACGATGTAAGAATAGCGCCCATTCTTTTTTTTTTTAATTTATTATTTGCAATATAACATCATTCATACTAATTCTTGCATATTTTAACAATAAAGTAAATAAAGAATTCCATCTTAATTAACAAATTCTAGTTAATTAAATTGCTACAATCCTGAAACTATCAATTAATGAATAAAAACAATTAACAAATTAAATTATCATGTATGATAAACAAAAAAGTTCATTTCAATTTTTCCACAACACATAAAATATTCCTTTTTTTCTTTCCCTCCCTCTTGCTTCCAATCACTACCAGATGTTTCACGTTAAGCTTTAAAAAAAATTCAAATGCTTTTTTTTTTGTTTCCAATCATTTCCATCCCGAACATTAAACTTGACAATGATGATTGCATTATTTAAACAAAAAAAAAAAGAAGAGAAATGGAATAAAAGATTGGAAAATGAGATAACAAATGGAATGGTAAAGAAATATCGGAAAAGTGATGAATTTTTCACATAACAGATATCATTACCCTTTTTTTCTAAAACAATTGATACTGAAATGTTAAAGCATCACTTCATTAATGAATTTTTAAAAAAAGATGCATTTTTTTACAGATTCATTTATTTCCCATTATAGCCATTAAAGTATACGAGGAAAAGTTTTTTTTTTTTTTTTTGACTAAAAAAGTTTTACTACCAAAAAGAGAAAAAAAACGTAATAAATTCTCGACTTCAATTTTTTTTTTATTTGATGGAGTAATAGAATCACAGAGTGATTAAAGTATGTCTATAATTAGTATGGAAAAATTCCGGAAATCAAAATAACCAACTGGTTGAAGTATTACCTACAATCAATATGGAAAGGTTCGGAAAATCAAAATAACCAAATGACTAAAATACGCTTATAATTAGGATGGGAGAATTCCGGAAATTTTATTAACAATAAAAATAATTTTAGAAATATTCTACACACTTATTTTCCCTTTTCTACATTTATTCCTATATTGCATTAAATGATTCTGTTAGCAAAAAAAAAATGTTTCAATACCATAGAAGAAATGAATTTCATCCCTTTTATTTTTTTTTTCTTTCAAGAACGATAACAATTCCATAAAAGACGAAGAAGAACAAGGACCAACAAAAATCATATCATATCATCTCTCTCTCTCTCCCTCTCCCTCTCCCTCTCTCTCTTCATTTTCTTCCATTTTCCTCTTTCCTTTCCCACTTTTTTTCCTACTTTTCTTTTTTCCTTTTTTGTTCATCTTTAAAGAAAAAGATATATATATATATATATATGGAATAAAAATTCGTCATAGCATCAAAAATTCAAATAGCTTTATATTTGTATCTACATAGAGTATTACTTGAAACCGGAATGAATCAAATTAAATTGAATTGATCGGATCTGATCGGATCGGATTGGATTAAATCGGATTCCGATAAATACCAACATTATCTTAAAAATAAATATCAAAAAAAAAATTTTTGTTCAAGAAAATAAATTTCCTTTCCTTTCTTCTTGTCAATTTTATTTTTTATTTTGTTTTGTTTTCTTTTGTTTTTTCCTTTTTTTTTTGCAAAAATGCTAAACAGAGAAAAGCGAGAGGAGAGATGAGAATGATAGAATTGAAAAAGTTTGATGAATCATTTAACTTTTCAGACTATTTTTACATTTTCTCATTTTGAATATTGTTGAGAGAGAAAGCTAAAAAAAAAAAAACTTTTTCAATGTAAACAAAAGGAATGGAATGTTGTATATTGATAGAATTGATCTTTTTTTTTCTTTTTATTTGTTTATCTTATAATTTTCATATGAGATTTATCTGTTGTTTATTTATGAAATATGACATGTGGAAAGTAATTAAAGATAATCAGTAATTTTTTTAAGATTTCATTTGTCTTATATCTATACTTCATTTGAATTAAATTTTAATGTGAAAAAATAAATCAAATTACTAGGCTAAAATGAATAAAACAATTAAACTGCTATATTGAAAAAGAAAAAAGAAGAGGAAAATAGGATAATCTTGAATAGAGGAGAAATTGAGAAAAAAGATATGAAATTAAGATTGCAAATATGGTATAAGTACAGTAAGAATAGTTAACAATTACTTGCAGATACAGTACAAGAACAGTAAAATTAGTTACTTATTCAGAGATACAGTATAAGAACAGTAAGAACAATTAACTATTTACAAACACGGTATAAAGACAGTACGAATAATTAACAATTATTTGCAGATACAGTACAAGAATAGTTGGAATAGTTAACAGTTATTTGCAAATACGATACATGAACAGTAAGCATAGGCAACAATTATTTGCAGATACGGTATAAGTACAGTAACAATAACAATTAGTTAGAACATTTTTTCTCTTGTAAATTATTTTAGTGAAAATTACATTTATAATGAAAAATTCAAGAAAAAAAATTTTTTGCAGTATTATCAAAAAAAAAAAAGCAACGTAAATCAAACTATTAGGCTAAAATGAATAAAAAAACAATTAGACTAGCTGCTATCATACTTTTCACTGGATGCAACAATAGAGATACGTTAAATTTGAAAGATGTATCACACTTAATGAAATGAATAATATTGATTAAATAATTCAAGAAAAAAAAAACTAATTTAAAATTATTCTACAACTTTATATTTTTGTCGGTTTATAGAAAAATTTATATTTTAGAAGAAAATGAAAAGATAAATGATATAGTGAAATGAAATTTAAAAAACTTTTAAAATGCTATTTGTTGCAATTTTTTTCAAAATAAAAAAACTAAAATTATTTATACTGCAAAATGGTGACTTAATAAACTTTTTAATAAACATTTAAGATTATTTGTAATTTAGGGTGATTATAACAATTGATTAATTAATTAGCGTAGGGATGGATGATAAAAATCGAGAAATTTTAATCGTTATTGTAGTAGTAATGATGATAGTGATATCATCAGATAACATTATCATATCATTATCAATTCATTCTTCAATACTAACATTGATTAAAGAAGGTTGAGAGGATCAGTGACCTCCTATAATTAATCTATTTCAGAAAGAAAAAAGAAGAAATGATAGGAGGAAGAGGAGAGAGAGCATTGAAAGAGATCAAGTTTCTTTTTTTTGTTTAGTTTTATCAATATTTGTTAAGCAAAACAAAGAGGGGGAGAAAAAAAAAAGAAGATAAGGAAGAATGGAAAGAAAAGAAAAAGAAAGAGATAGAAGAGAGAAGAGAAAGATAAATTTAAAGAAGGGATATTTGTGAATAGGGGAGATTTTATTAACCTAAGAGATTGAGAACATCTGGTAGTCGATGAAAGTAATCATTAATGAATCAATAATAGTTTTTCATTCATTTAATAGAATATATTTAAAGCTTTTCTTTTTTTTCTTTCTTTGAAAATTCATAAATATTTGAGAAGTGATGAATTATAGAATGAATCCGTTTAATTTCAGGAATTCCTGAATTTCATTTTCCTAATACTTTATGCTTCTTCTCGCGATATTGTTGTACTTCTTACCCCTTATCAAAAGAGAGATTGGAATAGGAGGAAGAAATAGATGGGGTGGTTCCTTTCAGATTAAAAGTAGTTGGTACGGGCAGACACTGTTAACACTTTAACAGTAGTGGCACCATTCCTCCTTCATTTCTTTCATCCTGTCTCGTCCGTTCGTCCCGTCTTGTCCGTCCGTCCCGTCATGTCTCGTCCTGTCCCGTCCCGTCCCGTCCCGTCCCGTCCCGTCCCGTCCCGTCTCGTCTTGTCCTGTCTTGACTTGTTTTGTTTTGTTTTGTCTTGTCGTGTCTTGTCTTGTCTTGTCTTGTCTTGTCTTGTCTTATCTATCATATCTTGTCTTATCTCACCCCTGTCGCGACCCATCTCTCATTTTGTCCCTTCTGGTTGATGTGTTCCTATTGATGATGTATACGAGGTTCTACCGTCATTAGCTTCACTGATATACCATCCTTTTTTCCAGTATACATATATATGTGTTGTGTGTGTGTGTGTGTGTGTGTGTGTATAATTGATGATAGGTTGAAAATGATATTCCTATTTCATTAATGATATTTCCATTTTGTCCCTCAAATACATTCCCATGTATTCAACCTGGAAGTTATGATAACAGGTTAAAGTTAGAAGTCGATTTAACCATTAAGAATATTAACTATATTGGATTCTACTTTACCTCATTTCCATCAATATAGTTAATCGATCACTTAACCTGAGTGAATATTTTTTAAATAAAGGAAGGAAGGAATTTTAATTTCTTTATGGATATTTCATTTTATAGTAAATAGGTGATATTATGAAGGTAATTTATGAAAAGGTAGTGAGATTTATTATCCCATCCCTCATTCTAGGGTGGAGTAAACTTTAGCAATTTTTCCTTTTCGTGAGAGATAGGATGGAAGAGAAGAAGAATATGTAAGCATTATCGCATAGTGATTGAAAGGAAGATGCTAGTGAATTTAGTGAATAGGTCAAAGGTTGACCATTTGCTCCACTATGAATGAAGGATCGGTAAGAGAGATAGATCTCGTTGAGATTGGCTCGAGTAGCATGTGCTGAGAGGTCAGATCGAGGATGGAGCTGCTGAGATGATGGAGACGATGATGGTGACAACGACGACGATGATGATAATAGCTGTGTGATTCCGAGGGAAGGGGGTCGTTGGCACGACGCGGTACCCGTTGCTATGCTCAACAACTCAGTCGTTACCATTGTCGTCGCCACGCCATCGTTGATGATCCTGTACGGAACGTGTGATAGTGACCAGATGTAATTTTTATGTGTATGTGTGTTACCGGTGCGAGGTAGCCCACGGTCAACCCGTAGATCCGAACTTGTGTTGAGATTTTTTTTCGAACATGAGCTCGGCATTCGGGTAGATTGTGTGCCACCATATCATTCCATTGCGTACCATTTTCCCATACCATCCTCGATCCCCGATCCTCCCATCGCTTTTTTTTTCCTGAAGAGAGTTATTTATTCTCGATGCTGCTATCAGTCGCGAATGATAGCTTGCTCGATGAGGTAGTAGGTTGTATAGTTATGAGTTGTATCATATTGGAGAAACTGTCCAGCCTGCTAGCTTGCCGTGCGGGTCAATCATTCCTTCTTCCATACTCAATTGACCCTTGTTGTTTTATCTAAATTCAACATACTGTATTCTTCGCCGCATTTGACCGACTATATTTATCTGCTAGTTCTATTTGCTGGTGATAAAGATAATTCAATCAACCGGAATCAGGCAATTAACGGAAATAGATCTGTACCACACGAAGATACAGATACAGATTTACTCAATGATATTGAAACTGTTAATCTCGTTTCTCACTCTCACCATATCAGTGAACGGTTTGCGTTATTTATCGAATGTATAATAAATTATTGTTCCTTCCGTTCTCTTGATACGTTATCTCTCATAAGATTATGTTTTTGATTTCAACCTTTAAACAAAAAATGGGATTATTAGGAGAGCTTTTTCCTTTCTTTTTTTTTTTGGAATTAAATTACGAGAATAACGAAGTCGTTCGTTCTGAAAACAAACAGCTGGAGACAAATCATTCTACAAATTCAGTGCTATTGATGCGGAAGAGAAGAAGATATTTCTTTCTTTCCTGAATTGGGATAATAATAAGAAGCAAGTATTCACTTGAAATTAGTTTTTAGATACCAACCTATTCATATTGCAATGGGTTGTTAACGTAACCCTTCATTTATTTGATCTATTAGCTTCATTTGATGATTTGGTAATTTGAAATGAAATTCTTAAATTAAAAAGGATGAAACGTATTGTATGCTTCGTCTAGTATCAGTTGTATCTTTATAACTACAATAAACATTTCCAAAAGTATTTATTGAGTTTTGCATTACAATTATTGTTTTTCCTTCATCTCCGTGTGCTACGAAATTTGTGAACTCATCGAAAGTATCGCAAATTATTTCTTGCGATCTTGTTGTCGGATAATAAATTTCTGCAAAGCTAACAGATGTATCAGTCGCATAAAAATATGCTATTCTCGAAATATCCAGCTTAAAAGCAGCACGTATTTTACGTTTTCGGATTCGCAACATATATAAATAATCGGTAGAATTCATGTCGGTCGTAATTTCATTTCCTGCTGTACACATAACCGTAAAACTTTCGACATCGTTGTACGTTATTTCTTTCCCTGTTCTCTTTTCTTTGCTTCTATATCTTTCTCTTCTCTTTCTGTCTCTCTCTCTCTCTCTGTCTTTTTCAAGGTTTTGCTAATATTGAAAGATCCGGAAAGTTCCTCTTTGAAAATATTCCCTAACAAGGAAAGGAAATGATTAGACAATATCATGATTAAAATTTGAAACATAATTCAAAAATTAATGAAAAATGCATAGAAATGATTTAAAGAAGTATGAAATAAATTATGTCAACAGGAATTCTTGAGGTGTTTAACTGTATCCTAGTTGATCTCAATTTAACGAGCCATAAATATAACTTTTAAACTAGAAGATCAATCAACAGATTATCAGTTAATTTATGAAAACATCAGATTGTTTAACTTTAAACAACCACATGAGGAGCAATTTGTCAATCATCATCATCATCATCATCATCGTCCATGCTACAGTGATTTATATGCCTAAGGTTTAAATAAACTTCGCATCAAAAAAATTGTACTTAAAATAACAGACAAAAAATACGAGATACGAAGTTTTTAGAAATTTTTGAAATCTAAAGTAATTTTTCAACAAATATCAAAGAAGCAAACGTTATCTTAATACTCATATAGAGTGTAAAATTAGGTTATTTTGTCGTTTTATTCATTTAAAAAGCGAACTTGTGAAATATTTCCAACTGAACACTATTTGATTTAAATCTGTAATAAAACTACTTTAAAACGATTACTGATATGGACTGCACTGATATGTTATATCACACTATAATCACCAACTTCAAATATTACTTATCATGCTGTAAATTTTAATTCTATTGTAACTATGATTGTTACTAACTATGATTTCATAACTCATTAGAATTTTAAGTTTGCTAAAGTATGTTTTGTTAATTCAATCACAATCTTTATTATCATCGATGAAATAACGAAAAATTCTCCGCTATTGATTTTCGATTTTTCACTGTTAAAAAATGTGACCTGCCGAAAAGTTACACCCAAATCCTATTAAATAAATTGTGAACATTTCTCATATACTGTTCTATTTTTGATCTTTCGAAGTGTATTTGATAATTTATCAATGAAATCTTTACAATCCATTTTTTTGTACAATTGATACCTGTATGAAAGGTATGCGTATAAATCAACCGTTCCCATCCACTTCCACAATTCAAAACTGTTGATTGGATGAAAAGGCTAGAAATACAACATATTTGATAGATGGAATTTTCCAAATGAAATCAGAAAAGAAATTTTACAAATTTATAAAAAGTGTTTCGTTAAACAAGTTCAATAATGTAAGCATGAAACTTGATTTTTTAATTATATTAGAATTCATATAAAGTACACATTGCACTTTCAAATTGTTTCTGATCAAATTTGACAACCTGAAAAAAAAATGTAAATTATTAAAATATCTTTACTTCTCAATATTTTCGAACTGTAAAATGTTTGAAGTAATTAATTAATTAAGCTATAAAAGCTAGATTTCAGTTTTATTAAAATTAATAAATTTTTTGGAAATCTTTGTTTTTATCGGAATTGTGTATTTGATCTACGAACGTTATAAAAAAATTTTCTCGTTATTTCACTGTGTTTACAAAAAATATTTTTCACAGATATTCATTCTCACAGTGAAATCATTTCAGATCTAATCAAATTTCACAGTACTTCATTTTTTTCTTTTTTTTTTTTTTTGAGAAATCTGTGGTGTTCCACTTTTTTTTTTTTTTAAATTAATAGTGTGCCGTACTGATTAAAGTATAATCAACCATACTTTCGTTCTTCCACTTATCAAAGTTACATCGAAATTCTTATCAAATAAATATTGAGCTTGAGTTGCAAGTTATGATGAAAGAGAATTGAAACTTTAACGATGATGTAATTTATGCTAAATGATTCTTCACATGAATTATAATCTTTCATTTTTTTATTTTTGTACAACAATATTACCAAAGATCTCGACATAAAAGGGAAAAATGGAAAAAAAAAGGGAAAGGAGGGAAGCAAGTGAGATAGAGAGAGAGAGAGAGAGAGAGAGGTCAAAGGGAAGGAAAAAATTAGGGGTTAAATTATCGAAGTGAGAAGGAAACGAAAATGGAAGCGAAAAAAGGAATGAAATTCCGGATTAAACGAAACTTGAAATTGAAAAAAAATTTTTAGTCATCTTATAAAGTCTTTGAACAAAATAAAGTTAAAAATTAAATTAAATTGAAGTATCAGACAGAAAAAAAGTAAAAGAGCAGTGAAAATGTTTTTCTCATTATCATATCAATTCAGACCTATCAATTAGCATAAGAAAAAAATGGCAGTTCTCTCGAATATATTTGCTTCATTCAGACTTGACCTTTTCGTCTTTTATCGTATCGTCTGAAAGCCTTTTATAACTGAAAAAAATTACGTATTGATGAAAATGACAATTGTATCGAAAAAAAAAAAGAGGTTTGAGTATTAAACCATTTTAGCTGAACGATTCAAGTGAACCGGAACAGTTACAAAATTTTTTTTCTTGAGTACATGGTATATCCCGTGAAGTGGCACTTTTCAAGGTTAATATAAGATCAGGCTATCTTTGTCATGAAATTATCAAAGAGAGAGAGAAAGATGTTAAAACTGCGAGGCCTGTGAATCAACAAACCGGTATTTTCTATATTTTCTCTCGTATAACATGGAATAATGATCACCTGCCAACAGATCTTTTATTCCTCCTTAACGTTAAAACTTTTTATTAACGAATAAATCAATCATTTAATCAATCGAACTCTTGTTTACCTCTTTCTCTCTAACTTCATGACATTAAAAATTGTTTACAGCTAAATCTATCACTTTTCAAATAACACTGCTGTTCAAGGATTCATTTAATTCAAAAGTTTAGAGATAACGGATGATAATATATACAAATCATTTTTTTAATTTGCGCTCATAAAGAGTATTTTTTTTGTGTGTAGATAAAACTTTTTCATACCGTCCCAAGATAGCTTATTGAATGGACCGTATTTGCTGAATAATTTGAAATTTCGACATTTTTGGGTGAATGGTGTGAATGGCGAGTGTGGATTAGGTTGTTTCTAATGGATTGATGAGACATGGGGTCAAGTAAATGTAGTGCAGTATGTGTGTAACGTGTGAAAATAACTTAATTTTTTTTGTCTATCATTTATATGAATAATTTCACTTAATTGCACGATATTCCCACGCTCTCTCAGTGAATATTCTCTCGCTATAGCGAGGGAACAGACTGAATCATCATTCTATTTCTCATTATTTACATTCCTTATTTGTTACTGGTCTTTTCCACAATCGACTGATTATTTCTTTTAACAAAAAAATTCGATAATATTCTTTCTAAATCCTTTTTTTAAAAAAAGGAATTCGATTTTAAATAAATTTTTTCACTTTATTATCACTTAATTCTGTCTATATTCCATAGCTCTATCTATATTCTATTTTATATCTGTATTTTGAAGTATAAAAATGTTATCACTTATGCACCATCTAATGCAGTAGTTATCTTGAACAGTGAGAAATTTTGACCAGTTTTTTAGGTAGTAATGTAGCATTACAGGTGATATCTGATTTTTCGGTAATGAATCAGCTTTTATTCTTTGGGGGATCAAGAGGAGAGCAGTTAGTGTTGTATCTATCCTTTTAATTCACATGCCCTTAAATCGACTGCTTCATATGAGTGTTTTTAAACATTCTGAGCGGATGTACATTTTCTAATGCTTATTAAGCAAATTTTTGTAATAGATTAGTATTAATTGACATGTTTAACAGATTAGCGGTTAAAAAAGGGTGAAAGAACAAATATATATATATATATATATATATATATATATTGCAAGCATTGTTGCTTGCTTCACATCTTTTCCTAGTTACATGATGACAGCGGCGAATTGGAATTGCTGTAGCAGATTTTGTTGTCGTCGATATTATGTTTAAAATTTGTTAATTGAGACTCAGTTGGATATTTGTTGTTTTCAGATTTTGCTGTGCTTCATTATTGTCTCAGAGGTCCAACGACATAACTGTGATGAATCGTGGTGGTGGACGTGATAAATTGTACGTGTCACATATCATAAGATTTAATACAGTAATTTTCAAAATGTTGTGGTTTGAGAAGCTATTCAAGTCATTTATAGTAGTGGTGGTGCTAGTCGTAGCTTTGGTAGTCGAGGTGGTGGGAGCAGTGGCAGCCGAGGAGGAATTGGCAGTCGCGGTTGCCCACGCAGTTTCGGTGGTCGTGGCGGTGGACCAGGTGGCAGCCGTTTTGGTGGTGGTTTCAACGACAGAAAATATGATTTTGGTAAGAAGTTCTTACGAACTCGCATTTTTGTGTTTATATTTGCCTTTTTATCCACTTTCACTGACATACTCGCAAATTAGGCTGTATAGCATTCTTAGCCAGAATTTTAGGAAGCCGTGGAAGTTCTGGTGGTAACAGTCTTCGCCCAATCGATTGGAGTCGTGAAAATCTCCGACCATTTGAAAAAAACTTTTATCATGAACATTCTAGTGTCACGTGTCGAGAACAAGTTCGTTTTTTCCAGTGCATGAATTTAAAACAAAATATTACTACATAGATGTTTAAGTACATAAAAACGTTTGTTTGTTGTCACTTCAGAAGTCTGACCCGTGATAAATTATAGGTGTAGTTTGAGAACGTGAAGTTCCGTTTTTGAATATTTGCTTATAATATATTTTCAGGTTGAGATCGACAAGTGGTTTACGGATAATCAAGTTACTGTTGAAGGGAATGATCTCCCTCGTCCAGTTTTTGACTTTAAGGAAGCAGGTTTTCCGCAAGTTCTCACAGATATGCTTTTTGCAAATTTCCAAAAGCCAACAGTTATTCAATCAATATCATGGCCAATTGCATTGAGTGGTAGAGATATGGTTTCAATAGCAAAGACTGGTTCTGGGAAAACTTTCGCGGTACGTCTTGTTTGTTTGATCTATACAAGTTGGGACATTTGACAAACTGATTTTTCTTACGTTATTGTATATTTATCTCTCTATCTATTTTATTTATCTTCATATAAATATATATGTAAATTTTTTCTAGTTCATCCTTCCGGCAATTGTTCACACAATAGGACAACCACCGCGCGGTCATCAGAAAAGTCCATCAGTATTGGTACTTTTACCAACTAGAGAATTGGCTCAACAGGTCGAAGAAGTAGCAAAAGATTACTGCAGAGCAACAGACCTCTCGATAACATGTTTGTTCGGTGGTGCTCCGAAGGCTGCACAAGCTCGTGATCTTGAAAGAGGTACAAATTTTCTTAATTTTCTAAGATTTGCAAGGTCGTATCCTAATGAAAATCATGAGTGCTGTAGCATTCTAAATTTTGTGTTATTATGAAATTGTTTTAGGTGTTGATATCATAATTGCGACACCGGGTCGTTTAATGGATTTTTTGGAAGTAGGTAAAACCGACCTTCGACGGTGTACTTATCTAGTACTTGATGAAGCTGATCGAATGTTGGATATGGGATTTGAACCGCAAATTAGGAAAGTTGTGTCGCAGATCAGAGTAAGTACTCATTTGACACTATCAACATTTAACTGACTTTTACTGTCAGCATATTTTCTGTTCTGTGAGACATTCTGGAGTTATATAATTTCAGCCTGACCGACAAACGCTTATGTTTTCGGCGACTTGGCCAAAAGATGTTAGAAAATTAGCAATGGATTTTTTGACTGACGCAGCACACCTAAATGTCGGTTCTCTGGAATTATCTGCAAATCACAATATAACACAAATTGTTGAAATTATTGATGAATCGAATAAGCAACAGCGTCTTATGTCTATTCTTAGTGACATTATGAATAAGGTATCAGTTTATAGCTATTTCTTTTTTAGCTTGTTGGGTTTCTTGCCAAGTCTCTTTGTTACTTGAATGTGGTAATGATGTAGGGGATCAATCGGTAACGTGAACTTTCTGTAACATATGCAATAGATTATAAGACCTACTGGTTATGCAGTTTGCGTGAGTTCAATAGTTACATGGCTCTAGAGTTCAATAATTTGTGGATTTTGTAGTTTTTCACTGTTTCGCTAAGATTAAATGTTGCTAAGGAAGATCTTAGTCGTTTTTAAAGGAGTCAAAGAGCATACCGACGGGCAAATACAACGACGATGCATGGCGAAATAATCGCCAGAATCGAATATCGCGTGCATCAGATGAGTTATGGGTGAACAAAATTTATGTTTAGGAAATTTTTCAATATGAAATTTGGATTCGCTTGTGTATAACATATTCTTCGTTCAAAAGTAAATCGTTTTAGGAGGATTGTAAAACCATAATTTTTGTGGAAACAAAGCGCAAAGCAGATGATTTGACGCGTTGGATGCGACGAGATGGTTGGCCAGCGTTGTGTATTCATGGCGATAAAGGTCAGTCCGAGCGTGATTGGGCATTAAGTGGTAAGTTTTACTCTTTTTTCCTAATTTTCCTTCTGCTTGGAACTTGGAAGAAAAAAACGATTATTCTAGAGATTTTATATAGTGATGTAAACGTTTGAATCTCAATCTCTCTGTATTCATGTCATTTCGAAGCTTATAATAAATTTTACAGAATTCCGAAGTGGAAAAACTCCAATTCTATTAGCAACTGATGTGGCTGCTCGTGGATTAGGTAAGTTGCTTAGTTTGGCATGTGTCGAAGGCAACTGGTGGGTTAAATATCTGCGGAAGGTTTACACCAAAAATATTAAGGAGACTAGCATTCGGCGAGAGTATTTTCATATGTTCTTTTGAAATAACATTCAAGTTGGTGGAAATAGAATATTATCCAATTTCATGCGTACATCTGTTCATTGAGCTCTTCGCAGCAAGTCAGCTGGAACGACTTTTCATAGCTAAGAGCAGAAAACTTGCTCTTTCATTCATCTTAATACATTGTGTTGTTTTGGAAGTTTAAATACTGGTGATCTGGGATGAGGAAGCTTTGTGCTTGTGTTATGGCTCTGGCCAGTGACTGCTCTAGTGCGCGTAAAATGACATCTCAAACTTGTTCTTTTTAAACAGTTCTTTTCTGGCAACCAAATATGATTTCTGTCATGATCATAAGATGATTCGTGTTTCTTAGTGTTCAAATCGCAACAGTTAAATTCTGTAAAGAAAATTAGAAAAGAATAAAAAAAAGAGATGAATGTCATCAGATTCACGCGCAAACAGAGGGGTCATTGTTGCTGCGTGTGCAGAATGGTCGTCAGCTGAAGGGAGGAAGTGGTCCGCGGTAAAAAAAGAAAAATTGGGCCGCATCGTACCTTTGCAGTTTAGGCCTCTCAGAATTTGGAGGCTGGACCACCTGTTGCACACGCAAATTCATCGACAAGGAATTTATTTGTTATGGATTCAGCTGCCACACGACACAGCTTCCTCAACTTGATTACAAAATGACGCACTTGAGAATCCAGGTTAGATTTCTCACCAATCGATTCTCCAAGTTATTGTCACTTTCCGTCATTTTATAACAAGTAAAATAGGTGCATTATTTGTTGCGAAAATAAGTGATCATATCGAGTATTTTTATCCAAATATTTCAAATATAAGGACCCAACTTTTTCCATCCAACTATGTATTACATGGAGGGTCGGATAGTTTAAATTTGAAAGTTCTTTGATATATTTTTACCCTTCGATTTGTGTAACGTAAGGAGACTTGATTTGGAGTGGTAATTAATTCATTCATTGAATTAATTATAGTGTGAGATTGATGTATATACTGTAATCTATTTAATACAATATTAACTTATAGTGTACAAGCATGGGTGTTGAGATATTTTAACTGTAATTAATTTAATAAATTGAAATCATGGACTATCCGACCTCTCTATGTGTACAACTTTATCGAGAGTTTCTCATCAACTGGAAGAAGAAAAAGTTATGAGCATTGTTAATTTTTGCATTGGATTTTACTTTCATGTTGAATTTTTGAAACTGTAACATACTCTCGTCCAACGAATGCTATACAAAGTTTTTATTGGTTAATTACAGATTTGATGGATAGGCATTAAAAGTGGAAATCTGTCGATTTTAGAATTATTAGAATTTAAATTCAGATGTCGATGATATTAAGTACGTTATAAACTTTGATTATTCGAATAATTCGGAAGATTATGTGCATCGCATTGGGCGAACAGGACGTCGTGACAAAACTGTAAGATTTATGTGCATCTACGATTAGATTTTCGAATTCACGTCTCTTTATTAGCGATTTTTAAAAGGCAGTAATAGTCTTGTTCATTTTTGCTTGATTGGGTGTGAAGTGTTTTTCAGGGTATTGCATATACATTCTTCACTTATGCAAATGCTCCGAAGGCGAAAGATCTAATAAAAGTTTTGGAAGAAGCGAATCAGAGTATACCTCCAGAATTACATCAAATGGCGAAGGATAATTTTAGTGGCGGACGTGGGAGGTGAGTTAGGATTATACAATCTGGTGAAGAAATAACAAGTTCCACTGAGCCTAATATCCTGTTACTGGATCAGGTCTCAAGTTTAGGGATTAGAAGTTCTATTAATTGGGCTTTAATTCAAATTTTGTTCCTCCAATAATTTTAGATATGGAGGAGGTTACAAGCGAAGTTATGGTAGCAGTAGTGATTTCACTAAGAGGCCTCGATTTGATCTGCCAGCACGAATGAGTTATGGTGATGGCTGGTAAAGAGCTTGCACTTGATCTTAAATGCGTTCGTTTTCGTATCTCCAAACAGTATCGCACATATTTCTCGAGATTTATGGATCGACATTGCAAGGCCTTTAATAATTTGAGGAGATATGTGTTATTTGAGATGATGGAAAATTCTCGAAAGTGGTTTTTGCAAGTTATTTCCTTATCGTTTAATTCGTAATTGATTGTGAATTAGTTCTTCTCGTGTTTATATATATGTGTGTCTATTTAGTTGTGTTATTCTGCAACACTAAGTCATTGATGATCTTTGGATTTATTCATGTCCAATCTTAATTTTATGAATCCTCTCCATGTTGTGTTTTTTATTGTCATAATTATTTCGTCTCCTATGGTTGTAATCATCGTTAACGCTGAAGTACTGCTCTGATAACTTGGTTGCCGGCGTTGAACGACAAAATTTGTTTCGTTACAAAAGTTACTTCAAAAACAGCTGAGGTATTGTAGTAGACATGACGAAGAGGGATTCATAGATTGTGGGTATGGGACAATGAACATCTAATCGATAATCGTTATTTCTCTTATAGAAAAGAAATGTGGCCAAGCGCAGCATTCTTATTAATTTAAAGATCTTTTAATCCAAATTCAGTTTGGCATCTCATGGAGCCAAATATTAGGCTTGTATTGCAAATACGGTTGAAATAAAACGATTTTTTTTTTGTTACATGGCAATAAGTATCAATCGGGATATTCACGATAATTGAAGCCAGCATGAGCCATGTGCGGCATGCGATGTATGCCAGTGAGTCCACTTTGCTGTTCACTGGTGAGGGTATATGACTGGGATTCTGGTGGTAGTCTTTCTGGTTTCACTCTAAAATGAAAATTATCTGGTAGTAAGTTGGCGTAGAAGACTGCAAGGATGACAGAAAGCCTGACATGAGTCCAGACGAGTAGCGACGGTACGGCAGTGGTGCTGACAATATTTCTTACGAGTGCTGGTTTAGATGTACTTATTTCGTAAGCATGTCTACTAATTATTCTCTATTGGCATGATAAAAACTAAATAGAGCAGATAGATATAAGTAATCTACGTTCTCGGTGGTGGTAGTCTTCGTACTTTCCGACCCAAATAGCCATCTTTCTTCTGGAACAAGCCACTCGACATCTTGTAGCCAAAGCGTCGATGCATTTGTGCTGAGCCGAAAATCTTGTCATGGAATTCTGCATGTGATAATCTGCCAACTGTAGCCATGCATTCCTTTGACAGGACAAATTCGTGTTTGTGAGGCAGCTGAAAACAGTAAGATGATTTTTTTTCTGATTTGACATGTTCAGTGCTTTTTAAGTTCTCTTGTTAGATGCTTCTAACTTGTGACTTCGAAAGAAACTGTGAGCAATTTCTCAATAGAAATTTGAGATTAAACTCAGTACTTATATGTAAATTAAAATAAACTTTAAATTGGTTCTTTATAATGGGGATAAATTTTCAATTAAAAACTCTTATATTCCATTCTAAACAACAAGTTAGGATTTTATTAATTAGAAATTTCAAGAACTTGCCCTAATAATAACAGAATCACCCTGATGCCTGATAACCTCAGCACATGTGCCAGCGGTAACAATAAAGACATCATCATCCGTTGAAGGATATTTCCGTACATTTGGAAATTTTTCAACTGAATTAACTAATGAACCAACTGCTAACGCTCCTAACGGATATGCATTACCTTCTTTTCCTTAAAATTATTGAATTAAAAATCGAATGAATAAAATTACTGAAATTACAATTGCTTAAAAATTTATTGAGTAAAGAATCTAGATTCTGCCTTAGAAAAATCTCCCAACCTTCCTGAGGATTTTCAGGTATGTAACACGTTGTACTGATAATTTGTCCAGCCATCATATTCTCCGTTGCTAATATCCACCGTTTACCTTCCCAACCAGCAACAAGTGCAATAAAAGATGTTCTATTCGGATCTCGTCGTACCTCAATAACCTTAAATATGGTTGAAGATATGCCTTTCAGCGTTATCAATCCTATAATCTTAATATTTGACATTTAACTATATTTAAATTATTAATGGTATACATTTACTATTTTTGGTGCTGAAGTTCATCTTATTTCAACAGGTTTTCTGTAAGCTGGAATTTTTTCTTATTATTACAACATAAGACTTTTAGCAAAAATTAATAACAAAAAAAGCTAAATGCCAAGTCAAATAATTTTTTGCACGATCAACAGTACAAAAAATATCTTGAAAAAATTGCTACCCGCTCATCATAAGTAGCATCAGGCTCTTTTGGCCCACGTCGATGAAAATCGACCATAAAATAATCGAATTTGACACCACCACCGATATGCTGATTGACTTTTCGACCTGTTAAAAAGGATAATTTCTTCTAACTTTGGACACCAGCAAAACCGCCAGTGACCTTGTGCAGGAAAATCTTATTTAATGTATCTTCAGTTTAATTCTGTATGGTGAAGTGAATTGAGCTTGAAGTGCAGGGAGTGAAGACGATAAATGATGATATGCAAAGCTAAGGCCAAACCTGTTTGGGGATCACGTCCACCAAGACGACGTAAAACTAAAGGTTCATGCGTGTATTTTCCTTTTGTCTGCCTTATTAGGTCTTCCATATCCCAAAGATATCTCGGTAGAGGTTTTGTTCCGCGAGCAGGCATAAAACGTTTCGCCAAGACGGATAAAACATGAGGTGATAGGTGGACGCAATGTAATACGCTTCCTATACCAATTTGCATTTTAACCGAAGATTCCTGTAAAACACCTTCGGAACCAATGTATCACCAAATTGTAAATTAATCAGCCTATTACTAATGCCCAATATAGATAAACAGAGCTTACATAGGCTTATTTGTTGCACAAATTCCTTAATCCAAAACATGAAAGAACAAAACAAATTTAACAGCTGTACCAATCTATGCATATTTATTTATGACATGAGGATGTAATAAAGAAATCGCGAATTATTTACACCATGTAATCAAATGAATTTTAAGCAAAATAGTAAATTTTTATCAAATCTGGCATGTCGATCACACTTTCACGAATGATATTAGAATTTATATGATAAATCTGCACTTTTAAACCAAATTCGATTCTTTTCACTTATAGGAAAGAAATCGAAAGACCTATCATTTAGAATTATATGTAACAAAGAAATCGAATTATGTGGTAAAAAATTGGGAAGGCTGCATATAATTAAAAAGATCATATGAAGCGGAGAAAAAGTTAAATTCTTTGAGCAGCTCTATTTAAGGATTATACATTAAAGACAACGACAAATCAGAATTTAGGAGTTTTGCTATTAAATTATTAGTCATAGCATAAATGCTTCGTTTCCGTATTTAGTTTAAAATCTATTCCAGAAACATCATCCTAAAGTAACAGAGAGCATGATCACTTCCAAGCAAAACTTTAGAAAAAAAATGCATTTACTATCACGGTCAAAGTATGGTTATTTTCTATAAAATATAAAAAAAAATTACCCTTTCCATGTAGAATTCTTCCAAATATATCCGGTAATCTAATAAAACTATGTAATGAATCCCAGCTATTCTTTAACTTCATAATCTATGCCCGACAAAAAATATGTTGTACTTTTTTTTTTCCAATTCTTCGTGAATGAAACGAATAATAATTGAGTAAAACATCGCTCATCAATATGCACCGTAAACTTCATAAGTTTAGAAATACACAGAGGAAGTAGTAAAGAACTTTGTTTCTTCCTTTTTGAGCAGTTTCAAAAGACGATCGACATGTGTGCTTGCTGATGCACGCGTCACAAACGGGCTTAGTACACAGTGCAATTCGTAATTCGAGGTAACCTGAAGGAATCCACATCATAACAAACAGTAATTCAAACTTCCTTCTTAATTTAAAATAAATTTAAAGTGGACTCGAAACGATATGCCACGAAAGTTATTCCTAGCATCATAAAGACGAGCATAACCCATCTTAGATTCAATGCTTCATGAACCCTTATTAAACAGATAAATCAAAATTAATAAATGAATAACGTTAATTTTCATCGAGGAGAATCTTCAACCATTTCCAGTGCATAATTCTCAGCTAAGACAAGAAAGAATTTCTATGTTTGCGATAGTTAGAATGCTATGATATTGTCATGATTTTTTCATTCTTACCCTTTTGCTAAATCCGAGAACATATCAATTTTATTTCTCATAATGTGCTATAAAGTTTGAAACATTTCACTTTCATACCATTGTAAAGCTTGATCGTTCAATGTACACTTTAACTTACCATTATGTACAGCATATTATTTTTATAAAATAGTATTTGGATACCGACTATCTCCCTTAAACTGAAAGTTATTTAAATAATGACTCAGTTTAGCATTGAAAAAACGAAAATATTAAACTTGCATTTGACAGTAAACAACATTCTGGCCCTGAAATGAATAAATGCCTCAGATTCGGCGTTCGCATTGAATAAGCAAACATTTTTTTATAATACTCGTGCAGCTTCCAACGTTCCTTTCTACTGATAAATGGCAATGAATTTTGCGAACAACATATTTGACTTGAGCATCGGTTCTTGTAAATGAAATGCCACAACTCCGAAGGAGAATCCTATAAACGTATTGCATTTCTTGAAAAAATTCAAAAAATTGATCAATATCTCGATTTTTGAAACTGGAGGATGTAATTCTAATCTTTTTTGTTTGTACTGAATAACTGAAGTGAAATACCGTTTGCATATCGAAGAAAGTAGGATTCTCTACGGCGTTCTTTAATGAAACATGTAACTTCGATGAAAGTAACTTCGTAATAATTGCTTCTTTCACAACACGAAGGGTCTCAAATGCACCACGTTCCAGAGATAACAGTAACAAGCACGCGCTACTTCCTTCCCAGATAAAAGAAACATATGCATAAAGGAATCCCCTAAATTTTTTACAATATAAGATCATAAAGAAATTTCAGTAAGAGACAGGTATGGTTTTAGCTAAGAGCATCACATAATTCTACAATAATTTTAAGCTTTGACAACGTCAAAAATGTTAATCTGTTAATAAATCTTAACCATATATCAGTCAATCAACAAAAAGTGAATGATCCCAGAAAGGGATTTCGACATGTACGCGGACTTCGATACGACACTACCATGTAAATATAATTTCAAACTCCGTTAGTTTCCTATTATGCGCTACGAGAATGAGACTTCGTCTTCACTTTAATCGTTCTAGATGTCTAAGAATACCCTATAATTGATTGTTAGCTTTCACAATGACAGATAAGGAAAACTTAAAATAAATTATGTTTCAAGTGAAAAAGGTACGTGTCGTTAAAATGCGGCAAGCATATGGGTATCCAGTTATCAGCATTCTTCAGTGACGGGTTACAATCAATAAGATTGATAAGGAGATGCAAATCGCATGGATTTAATGCAATACCCTTCATTCGAACTACCGTAATTAGTTGTCTATTAGCTAAAACCAATCCGTATACAACATTTTTAACCTAAAATAAAACTAATGAAAACAAAATATGAGTAGTAAACAACAAGTTATAAGACATAACAGCTGTAGCAAGTCAAATATAAAACCAGGACGAATTTTCGAATAAAAAAAGAAGTGAAATTTTAACAAACTTAACTTTGCATTGTTCACTGCTGATACAATTGCATTTGTGAACTGTTCCCGATCTGCAAAAGTCATAGGAAATATCCGAATTGAACGCATAAAGACTGCTATGTCATTCCTGTAACCGTACACTATGGCATTTAAATGTCGATCTGTACCTGAAAAGATATTTCTCATGAATAAAACAAAATACTGGACATTAATGAGAAGTACAAAACCGACGTAGAGAAATGAAGCAGCCATACTATTATCATCTAGCATTCAATTAGTATAGTCCACGTCTATCAGATAGCACTATTATCAGTATGTATGCATATATAAGCAATTTTCCAAACTCACGGATACTTCATATTCCTTTGAGAAAAACTATTTTCTTATACACCTAAAAAAGTTTATCATATGAAAAACACGTACCTTTGAGCATAAATCGCAAATCAAAATTAGGTCCTTTAGTTTCAAAAATCGAAACCAATTGAGCACGACAAATTATTGAAAGCATCTGAAATGTGAAATCTCACACCTTCGTCAAAATACTTTAATTATACATTTATATGGCGAAAATAAGAAAATACAATGATGCTTTCTCATCGTCCAGTCTTTTTGCCATTTCCAGAGAGCAAGCAAAATTTGAGATTTGGATATCACAGAATTTTAATTTTGAATAAAAACAAATCATAACATTAAAGTATTCTAAGGACATCCTTTCGATTAAATTAATATAAAAAAAGTTACCTGTTTGTAAACAAGATCCACCTGAGCATCCAGTTGAAACCCGTCACGTGAGACAATACATAAAATAAGTGGACTTCGATATGAGAATGATATTTGCAAATGACCCGAACGAATTCGTTTAAGACTGTCATTCCATGAAGTAACAACCATAACGAATGTTTGAATGAGCGCAATAAGTGAACATAATTGCTCTTCATATCCACAAGATGCGAAAATTGGTTTGCCCACTTCCGATAACACAAATACCTTAAAAACACAGAGATGTGTTGATATTAACAAAAAATCAAGGAAAAAGTTGTATTCTAGATGATATGGTTAAAAGCGCCACCAGAGTCTTTTGAACAGTACCGTAAAATCACGACGTGACAATTCATCAAGCAGAGCTTCACCATCACATCCGTCTTCTTCATATGTTCCGTCATCAGCTATTCGTAATCCCTGAAAATTTATTTACCGCAATAAATGTATGTACTCATTTCGAATGAACTGAAATTTAGGTAAAATTAACAGAGAACAAACTGCTGCAGTTTGGTCGAGGTCAACATCAAGTCCCTCGTTTGCTTCAGGTATATTTGTGCCACCAGGCACAGTTGATATCAATTCAGATTCAGAATCCAGCTTCACTAGTCCATTCAATTAGTCATCGTCACGATGCAAATCCAGACAATCAAAAATTGCTGTTCAACAGTAGAATTAACAAGCACTCGTCAACTTCCAGATCAATTCCAAGTATATCTAAACTGTACTCCTTTACTAAATCATATTTATTCGTTAATCTCACCGATTTCTCAAAATTCGTTAGTGACCTATTCTTTATGCAGAAAAACGGTAACTTCAGTAGTTTATACTGCATCATTCATGGAATTTTAAAATTCCTTAAATGAGAATTTTTGTAAATAACTATAATGATTTACTGTTATGGTTGTTTACGAAACATAAAGCCAGATATATCACACTTCGAAAATTGAATGTTCCAAGTTATAAAGTACTTATAGTAAGAATGATGCCTCAATAACTTGACATTTACGGAATGTAGAAAGCTAAATTTCCAAAACTGCACTAATTTATTCAAGCAATAAACTTATCACTTCGTGATATTTCAATTGAAGTATTGCACGAATACAAAGACATGCAATTAGGCCATCACAACCTCGAATAAGATGAATAAAATATCAAAACTAAGCAATTTACCGGGTGCAGCAGTGCATAATATGTGCATACTTCCTGTCACATTTCTTTTGTTTAACCTTAATTAATCCTTTCTTTATTGGAAATTAACAATTTCATTGTTCTAAACACCTTGCCACTTTTATACCTCGTTTATGCATCAAATACAAATATCACCTGTATAGAAGAATGTCAACAGCAAAGTGAACTTTTTCTATTTCTACAGATGCAATTGCATTTTCGCGCAAAACCTGCACTACTCAAAAGTTCATAAAAACAATAGGTAAGCATAAGACAAACAACTGCAGTAAATTATTCATATTAGTCTATTTACAATTTATTTATATTAAGCAAAAAAAGCATCTCCCACTGTTTCATATTTCCGATGAAGAATTACAATACTTGTCCGCCATTCTACTGTTTTCCAGAGAATTTTATAATCCTCTAATTCAGAGGACTTCATAAGTGAATCTATTGTAAAAAAGCTTATGTGAAGTACTTCAGTAAATCTAATTAGCAATTTTATCGAAATCTTCTTCACTTTCTAGTTTCTAGGGAACGAAGTAGTTCATCCTTCCCATATATGTGACAATTAATTACCACCTTTCTCCAATAATGTTTGGATATTCTGCAAAAAACAGAACCTCAGACCAATGAATTAAAACATAAATACATATAATTCAAAACATCATAGAAAGGCATAATAGGAGATAATTCGTACCATTCAACCTTACACCAAAAAAAGTACTGGGCTTAAAGGAGAGTTCCAACATAATACTGTGGTATTAAATTACAACTCGAACCCACCTTTTGCAAAACTAAATTTTTCGACAGTGTTTCCTCTAACATGCGTTGCAACCGCCGATTCATATCACGTATATCAGCAGCTGATTCATCCATACGAACCATTTCAAGCATACGACGAAATCGCAAACCTTGAATCACCAGCAATTATCGGAAAAAAAAACAAACAAGCTAGAAAGCATAAATAATTTGAAGAAATTTCAGCTGGGAGAGAGCGAAACCAATCTTAGAAACATCATACCAGGTGATGAATTTGCCACTTGCGGGCTATGATTAGTATCGGGTATAGTACGAATCCACTGCGCAATTACTTCACTCTTTTCATCTACTTCTTTTCGCAATAAAGTGTTCTCTTCTTCGATTACATTTAACTGAAAAACATTACATTAAACTCCGCCATATCCAAAATTAATATCATAATACAATCCACTATCTTCCTCTTTTCTTCCCCACTAATAAAAATATGATTGATAAAATGTGCGAAAAATAAATAACTACTTACACGATCAATAGTCTCGGCATGTTTCTTTTGCAAAACGGCTAAACGACTAATTAATTCTGCATTATCAGCTTCTAACATTGATGCAGAACAGGAACTTTCTTCGTCGAAATTCTGCAACTATGCCGGATCAATTATTGAAAACTGTGACAAAAATATTGTGAATAAAATACAATAAATAGATGCCTTCAACAAATAAATTTTTCAGGATAAGATTACTATCAATAAGCATCTCAGTAATGAAAGCCACCTATTATTGGATCAACGTTCTATAACAACAATAAGCAACGTACCGTAAATTTCATCCTGTATTTTATGATGATTACAGCATCAAGCCACTTAACAAAACTTTCTCTCTCAGACCTACAGTGACAGCAAATTATTAAAGCAAATTTCAAACAAACAAACATGAAAGGAATTTCTATCCGGTTCTGCTACAAACGCCCACGAACAAATGCTGGATTCTCCATCACCTTTCATTTTGAAACGATCAGAAAGAGTAGACGGTGATCCAGCTACTCGTATTCGGGCACTATCTGTAATTTGGCTTTCCATTTTATCAATCATCTCATTAATCTGATCTTAAGATAATTTTTATCGATTTTATGATGGAAATTAAATTATGAGACACTGTAAGTTAAATCTACCAGGTAACTAATTTGCAAAGTCAACTCCACTCACTACTAATGTCTATACACATATGAGCAGTCTCTCAATAATGAATGCAGCAAACAGGTTGTACAGTAGTACGTTGTAAAAAAACTCACTATGTGTACAGACATTAGCATCACCCATACCAAGAGCCTCATCCAAGTGTTTTTCAGCTTGTTCAGCACGCTTCTTCTCTGACTGTACTTGACGCCGTAATTCCTTTACCATTGAAGACTAAAAAGAAAATACAGGTTAGATACAGCTGTCAGTCAAAGATGACCGTCTCTTGCAAACTTGAGATACTTAAAATCTTATTTTGGGGTGACAAAATTCATGTTTAAGTGAGTGAACGATACTGTTCAAATCATTGAACAATAAAAGGATCATAACAAAGTCCTCGAAAAACTCGCCCTACTGATTAAAAAAAATGATAAAAAAGAGAGGAAACTCGCTTGTTTCTTGAGCGCTACTTTGATTTCTTCATCTTTTCTTTTGATCTCTTCCTCACTTTCCTTTATTTTTGCTTCTAAAGCCTCTTTAATCATTTCAAATTTCTGAACTGTTGAAGCTTGCTCCTGAAAATTAGAAATGATCATAAGCTCAAAATCATTTAAATTACGCTTAGATTTATTAATAATATTTAATAAAACTGTAAAATATCCCGAAAGGAAAACTTAAAACGTTAAAGGAAAAGTATACCTCTTCTTTAGAACGCTGCAATTCTAATACATGCATATTTAACGCTTGAATTTCAGTGTCAAATCCCTTCTTCATTTCTTTCCAAACCGCTTCGTCCGCTATCTTTTTTTCCTCAAAATTTATCGACCCGTATTTACTCATTTAAAATATTAACAATATCAATAAATACAGTAAACTGAGCTTTCATCGAAATAGATTAAAAGAAATGATGTGAGGAAAAGCCAGCACAGGTACTTCCTTATGAATCTAAAGGAGTTGGGTCACAATCAGTGATATTAAATAGCAGAAACACGTATATTGTACGATATGAATTCATGAGAACAAACTTTTTCAGCCAAAACCTCTGCTTTCAAAATCTGCAATTCCATTTCAAGAATGTTTTGTAATTTCTGTCCTTCTCTCAACATAGCATCCTTTTCGGAAATATCTTTGTTGATATCCCGCAATCTTTCACATTCCATTTCCAAACTTCGCACATATTCCTGTATTCATCAATATAACCAACCATTTATATTTAAAACTTCCAGAAATCATTATCACAAATCAGTCATTTGCAATCTTCTCCGAAATATTTTAACACAATATTACCATTAAATCTTTTCAAATACCACACAAAATCAGTAATTCTATGTACCTGCGAATCATCAGTTTGTGACTTTTCATCAGAAGTAATAACGACTTTTTCCATTGATGTTCCATCAAAATTCTGCAATGCTATGATTGCTTCTTCTTTCTCTTTAAGGAGTTGTTTAACAGCTGTGTACATCTGTACAGTTTCTTGTAGCTCGCGTTGCAAATTTGCTAACCTATAATAAGTTAAAATCTATAAATGCTGATTTAATGTTACTCATCTATTCAAATCATGAAGGCTCGATTACATACCTAACTCGCTCTGTATTAATCTCTTGAATTAACATTTTCTTCGATGAAAGCAATTCCTGATTAGAAGCTTTTATCTGAGTTACCAGTAAGTCTTTTTCTGCAAGCATTTCTGAAAATGAAGTACCTTATTTCATATATGAACTGAACTTACAAAGTCTCATCGATCCCAATATACTATTTTATTCATTTAAAACTTCTGGAAAGAATTAACGGTAAGCGACAGTGCAAAACGGACCTCTAAGTGACGAGACTTCCAGTTCTAAATCTGAATTCTTTTTCATTAACTTCGCCATATCACTTTTGTTTTGCTCTAAAAAAATTATTGCATCGAATACAACAACATGCAGTGAAGAGAAGAAATAAACATAATGAAATCACACAATTTAGATACACTAAACTTCATATCCACAAGCGAAACACTCTTGATAAAATGAATACCTGTTGATTCATTAGTGCTACCATTTTCTCCGTATTCTTTCGCTTTAAATTCCAGAATCTCACACTGTTTCACAACCTAAAACAAGGCTGACTCACATTAGAATTAATTACTTATTTGTTAAATGCTACATAGTTTGGAAAGTGTAAATTAATTAACCTTATTCAGTTCTGAGAGAAGCGTTGACTGCTGCAACCGAAATTCCTCTTCCTGCGATGATAATTTATGCTGCAGGAGACGAACTTCATTTTCCAGCTTTTCATTTGAGTTATCCTTTTCCTTCTTTCGACCAACAAGCTAAATTTCTTTAATTAAGCAAAATTTATCCCCATCCCCACTAATTAATCGTATCTACCCCAATACAGCGCTATCATGCTCATTAGTCCTCACTTTTGCAGCTCTATACATTATATCAAAATATTAAAGTTATCTTCCTATTCTCATATTTGGCGCAGTCCATTCTTCCGCCACAGACACTGACGACACGAAGTACCATCTGACAAAAGAACAGCTAATCAGTAGGGTTTTAAAGCATATTTAAACATGATTTACCCCAAAGAACTCTCCAAGTCCCAGTCAAGTTCCCGCAAAAATTTATACATTGACAAATAAATTCCTTAATAAAGTTTCTATGCTCTTATTATTTTGAAAAAAACACTAACAAAATCGTTATTAACATTTCTAAGTGAAAATCATTCGATCAGATTCATACCTTTGAAGCAAAGAGCAATGCTTCTGTGCCTTTGGAAGGTAAACTACTGATGTAATTTTGTTGACGTCTATTCTCTTCCAATAATTCATAGTTGCGATTCCGCAGTTCCAGCAGCTGTTCCTGGAGACGATAGAATTCCTCTTCGGATATTGATGCGTTCATCCTATTATTCCTTCCATTTCTCAGTTCATCATTAGGAAAAGCATCGTTAGTCAGTGACATCGCTTTGTCATACAAATATTATTCAGTCTGCAATCTGCAATCATTTGACGATTCCAGTTAACTATAACCCCTTTGACAGTCAACAAATTCCATCTCTCAGTAATAACTTACAACAGTAATTCTCAATATGACAATCAAACAACAACAGAATTCAAATCTCTCACCCCATGATCCATTTCGGAAAAAGAAGACGCCTGGAAGAAATGACTTCTGACTTCGAAACCGATTACGAGCGAATGCAACAGTAATGAAAACTTACATTTCACTACTCTACATTTGCCAAATTATTTAGTTTGTCCATTTTGAAAAGTTTGTCGATTAACTTAGAAAGAAAAGGAAGATAGAAAGTAACAAAATTTACAGCCTGCATTGTGAGTTCGTTTCCTGAATAAATCATTTCTTTTGACTTGTATTTGTACTTTGCACCGGATGAAATAAATGTTACGAATAACCGGACAATCTTTGATGATTCCAAACAATTAATAAATTAACGTTTTCTTAATGGCTGTTAATGATAATCCACGATCGACTATTAACTGATTAGTAACTATATGATGATAAGTGAAGGAAATACTTCTAGTAAAATTCTAATTCCTCTATCTCATTATCCTGGCTAATTTATATCTTTTCCAGGTTTTTTTTTTCCACTGATTTATTCGTCATATAAAAGCGACATAATTCCCGTAATTTACCATCATTCTTTTTTTGTACTTTAATCATTTCATTTAAAATTATCACTGACGAATTAATCTTTCATCGTCTCGATATGTGATAGAATCATTAAGATCAAGTCTTTGTGAGTGATAACATTTGCCATAATTGAATGCTTATTAATTTATTGGAACTGAAGTGACAACAAAGAATAGTGGAATGATTTAGTGTAATAAATATGTTGATACAGGTACAATTTAATTTAGATTATCATTAACAGTGCTAAATAAGCATACATTCTAAGAGACATATATTGAAGAAACGGTAAAACCAGTATGAGATAATGTAACTAAATGATATGTATTGGGAATATTAGCGATAAGCTAAGTAAAAAATTTCCCAAACAAATTTGGTAATATCATTGTAATTAGCAATTAGTTATTATTAATAATAGGTTCACGTGGAGGTCGATGTGTTGTTGAAGCAAATGGTGGAATTGTCCCTGGTATTGTTGATTGATATTCAGCAATGAAACCTTTCTGTTCTTCAGATTCATCCGTAATTAGAAGTAGGAGTAAATTTCTTCCAGTTGATGTAAAAGATGATGGTAGCTTGAAAATTTTTAGCTATTTTATAAAAATAAAACTTATCATAGTATTGAATTTTTTTTTCAATGAAACTTATCACAATACTGAATTGGAGAAATATTAATGTATTGCTTCTGAAAGTTCAAAATAAAATCTCAATAAATCAATAAATCAATATTTCAATAAATCAAAGGTAGATTTTATAATCAGAATTGAATGGTATTGTAAGCTGCCATTTTATGATGCATGCAATCACCGGAAAATATCCTGCATGGAGGATATTTAGTAATTCCGTGTTCCATGTACTTTATGATGGAATCATGCAATGAATTACCTTATCACCGCAATATCGAGCTACACGTTGTTCCTCCAAAATCTCATCTCCATCATAAATCTCGACATAATCAAATTCGCAATTTGTCTCATATTCTAAATCAAATTGCTCAAAACGAATGTTTACACCACGATTTGCTTCCGCCATAATTCGCCATTCACATCTAAAATCAAAATTTGATTTGAAAATTTCATTCCAATATTATTGAATAACACGTATTTGATTATTATTATAAAGCTATCGATCGCATTCCTTTATCATTTAATAAAATTAAATTGCTTTGAAAGTTCTTTTGTTTTGTGAAATAATATACAGGTAATTCATATCTATCATCTACCTCATTTTTTTCTCGTATTTACCATCACTGTACCGAGCATGAGAATAAATAAAACCAACAGTTTGTTCAGCTTTTAAATTGCCACCACAAACTGAAATTGTACTATGAAATTAAACGGAGAACATAATATTATTATAACCAGAATCGGGAAATTAATTTCCTGCTCTTATGAAGTTAAGTATTTATGAGACATTCATTATTAAAATTACAATTCAATCAAATTTATGTAATTAAAATTTATATAAACTATTTTTCAGTATTAATAATCAACTTCTTCCCAACGCACAACGTAAACGTTTTGTACGTCTTGAATTATTTTCCGTAAAAATTGAAGATAGCGAAAAACCCAATGTGATCAAATAATATAATAAAGATATGATAAATAATTTGACGTACCTGAAGAATAGAAAGCTTTAAATCCACGACGATCAACGCTAGCATCCGTATGCATTGTCATAAATAACTGATTGGAAGATGATTGTAAATTTGGTGGTACATCACTACCACAAAAAATTCCCAGTGATAAGGCATCATTATTACCACCATCAAATATCTCGATATGATCATATTTGCATGTATCATGTTCTTCAAACATGAATTCTTCAAATGACTGCAAGATGTTTTTTTTTTTTTTTCAACAATTAAAATTAATAAAAAATTAAATTGTACCACTTGTTACTATTTTGCTTATCAGAATATGCTATCTTTATTTATCATTTATTGTCATTTCAATAGTTTCATATGGATAACTAACTATTGATTGAAATTAATTTTAAGATAAATTGATATATGCTTTCGATTTACTATTTTAAAAATTAAAAATAAAATGCTATGAATAAAAAATGCTAACAAGTGAAAGACGATGTCCTGGCGTAGTTACAAAATGCCAATTGCAATTTTTTCCTTTTGGATAATCAAGTGGATAATTTGGTGATGTAATTTCACCTTCCGGTTCATACAGTTCTAAATTACATCCACCACCCTTACAGTTATGTCCATCATCTGCCAAAATATAGCCATTTTCACATTCACATTGATATGAACCTAAAAGAAATTTTCAGGTTCTTCATAGTTTTGCAATATAAAACGATTAAAAACTATTTGCATAAAAAAAGAAAAGAAAAAAGGCCAGTAAGATTCTCTAAAGAATAAAATTCTCTAAATCAATCCTATTTTATCTAATCTTAAAATAAAGTAACTTAATTGCTCCTTACTTATTTCAATATAATAATCATTACTCAATTTATTATATTAGTACTATTTATTTGTAACTTGTATGAATTACAAAGAAAAAAAAAAACCGATTGTATTTGTGCAACGTTGTTGACAACCAGCGTTGTTATTTCGACATTCATCCAAATCGGTGATAAAGTATGCCATGAAGCCATTTTTCTCAATCTGTAAAAGTTTAGAAATTAAAAAATAGAAAGTAAAAAAGTAAGGAAAAATAGAAAGTAAAAGTTTAGAAAATTAAGAAAGAAAAAAAAAAAAAGAAGAAAGTCAAATAATCCTTCAACCTTTCTCTTATTTCTTTTCTCTCGTTTTTTTTTCTTATCAATCTAACTTTTAAATTATCAAATTAAATTTATGATTAAAAAAAAATAAAAAATTAAAAAAGAATTGCAAAAAAAAAACTGTTAAATTAATAATTTTATACTAGTAAAATTAATAATTAATATTTAAATTTAAATTTAATATTGAAAGAAAAAATCAAAAATACTAAAACCGTATTATCGGAAACGAATAAAACTTTAATTCGATTTGTTGTTGATGTATATACTAATGAATTATAATATCCACAATATCGCTCTTCCATTCCTTTATCATTCTGTATGAGAACATAATCATAGGAACATGCTGATTTCATTCCTTCCACATCAAAATGTGTAAAATTAACGATAATTTGATATTCATTATCAGCTTCTATTTGCCAAACACACGTTTTCAGCGGTGCATAATTTAACGGATAATTTGGACTATGAAAAGTTCCACTTGATGCTTTTATAATACCACCACATGTACCTTAAAAAAAAACGAGAAATATGATAAATAAGGTGATAATTTAAAATATCTACTTTTAATTGAATTAAATAAAATTGATTTAATTAGCAAGTATGAATTGTAAGAATATATGAAAAAAAAAAGAAAGAAACTTGCTCATTTTTTAATTAATTAATTAATTTCCTACTTTGACAAGTTTTTCCATCTGAACGTAATGAATATCCAATATCACATTCACATTCATAACCACCAATTTTATTGATACAATGATGCTCACATCCATGATTATTTGATTTGCATTCATCCATTTCTTAAAATTTATCAAATTATTTGATCAATATAAATTTAATTGTTATAACAATAAATTCCTTTAATATTACAATCACATAATGCAACATGTTTCCTTATTTATTGATAAATTATATTTACAACAATTAGATAATATATTACAATAACAATTAGATATTATATTAAGACAATTAAATCGGTTACTACAACAATTAGATAATATATTAAGATAATTAAATTGATTAAATTACTTTTTAAAAAAGAAAACATACCTTTAGTGAAACTGATATGAAAACCTTCCTTTTGTACCGAACTATCCGAAATGAACAGTAACAGAGCGGTATTGAAATGTGAAACAAGTGATTTGGTTACTATCTGTAATAAAGTTATTGACATTATTCATTTGAATCAATATATCCATTAAATAAAAGTAAGAAAATGATTATGACAGCAACTTTATCATACTTTTTTAAATTGAATTTTGATAATAGTTACAGATGTTAAATAAAAGAAAACTTAACTATACATTGACCGATATAAATTAATATAATTGAAATTATATTATTGATAATTCTAATCAAAGTAAACACAATCCGATAATTCAAATGTATTGTTCACTGATAAATTCATTGATTTATCACTAAAGTAAAACATAATATACACTGATTAGTTAATTTTAATAATGATTCATGAAGATATTCATTTAAATAATTTCCTGCTACACAAATATACTTTACCTGACCGCATAATTTAGAAAGTAATGCAGTCGATTCCACCACTGTACCATCGTATATCTCCAATCGATCATAAATACAATCTTTGTGTGTTTCAAGCTAAATTTCAATTTTTATCATATCTTATTATCGATTTCTTCTTTTCACAATAATTATTATTAAAACATTCCAATATGTAAGGGAATCTAGATTACTGGTTAAATTTAAATAAATATAGGATGAAAAAGATTTACAGAAATTTAAGTATAATTATAATAGAAGAATAATTTCAAAAATTTTCAATTTTTCATTTGATAAAAAAAAAGTACAATTTTAACTTAATGAGCTGTAAATGGAAATTTTTATAATAATTATAATTAGAATTTTCATAACAGCATTTCGAAATTTAACTTCAAAAAAATTTTTTTTAATAATTTCATTCTTTTCTTTAATTAATTACCAATAGTTTTTATCAGTAATAACTAACACTAAAAAAATGAAATGTTAAAGCAACTTGATAGCCTTCTTGAACCGTAATAAGCCATTTACATTCTTCATCAGGCATATAATTTTCCGGATATCGTGGACTTTGTATAGTGCCAATATCACTAACAATATGACCACCGCAAACAGCTGAAAAATTGCTCTGACAATTTCTTACTTATCCTAAATTAATTATTTGAATATTTAGCCAAGGCAAGTAATAAAAGAAATACAAACCAATGTAATTAGCAAAGATGGAAAATAGAGGATAGGATGTTTTTGTTTGAATAAAAAGTCTATTACTGGTTGAGATGATTGTTCGTGATATTACACCACCACATAATTTATCTAAAATATTTTGAAGTAATAAGTTAGATTGAAAATTATTAGCCAATGAATATTACACTAAAATACAAATTGTAAAGTTTGCAATAATTAAATTTAAATAAATTTCGATTAATAAGCTAAACCAAAATTCAAACTGATCTAAATACATTTTTAAAAACCCAAATATAATTTAAAAAAAAAATAATTGAAAATTCTTTAATTCGAAATCTTTCATTACAATTACTAATTTCGAGTTCGATATTAAGTAAAATAAAGGAAAATGAGAGAGAAATAAAGAGGATTAAAATGGTATCGAATTGAATTATTAAAAAGTGAAAAAAAAAACTAACAATTAACAAATTTAATTACATTAAAGATTTTTTATATAATTAAACAATTAAATATACCTGAAATTGGTGAACCAATATAGTGTCCATCTCTAATAATTAAATAATTATCTCTTTCAGAGGCACAATCACGTTTAGGTAATGGCAAATCAAGAGTTGAAACATTGAGAACAATAAATTCACCAAATGCAGCAATGATACGCCACTGACAAATGGTACCACTACCATCCAAACGTAACTCACCAAATTCTTTCATCAAAGTTTCACCACATGCTAAAGTGATAATCAAGTGATAATTAATAAATATAAAATGAATAAAACAATTTGGTTAATATTGCCAAAAAAGGAAAAATGAAAATTATATAAATTTTACTTATAATTACGATAAATTGTTGTACAGTGATTAATTAATTGTATTATAATTAAGTAATCATTATACAACAATTAATCATTAAAGGTGTAGCATAAATGAGGTAATTTTAATAATGTGATAATTGTGATTGAATAATATATGGAAACATTCGAAATTAAATACTCAAATGTTAAATGAGATTAATTAATTGTACCCCGATGAATTGTTGTATTACGATTATTGAACTTTATTGAACGATATATTATTGATTGATTATTTATTATTGATTGAATTATTGGATTACTGTATCATAAATTGAATAGAATTTTATTGAAAGAATGTAAATGCATAAAGGATAAATGAGATTGATGAAATGATAATTGATTTTAGCAGAAAATTGTATTAATTAATCTTTGATACTTTTTTTCTTAATCGATATTTTAAATCTAATCAAACATTCCTAACACTTTTTAATTTGATCAAATATTTTAGGATAGTTTCTTTAGACAGAAATTTCATTTAACATTTTTAAATTAAATTTTGAATTACAATAAAGATTTTCAAGCTAAATATTTCACTAAATAATCATTAAAGATGTGAAATAATAAATGAGGAAATTGTTAATAATATAATAATTATAATTGAATAATATATGGAAACATTAGAAATTAAATACTCAAATGTTAAATCAGATACTTATGAAAATGAAAATAAAAAAACCTGTGCACTTGTAAAGTTTCTTAGTTTGCGTAATATCACCCGGTGATAATTGCGTACGTTGACCAATTTCAGGTCGTTCACTAAATTTTCCTTTTGGTAAAATTGTATCCAAATACATCGCTCGTGAAAATGTATCACGTGCGTAATGCATAATCGACGCATAATCATACGGCTCTCCAAGTGAATCAACCTCATCAGGTTTTAATTTTTCAAAATTATAATCCTGCGCTAAAATTTATTAAATTTAATTTCCCATTTCAAAATACCATTTGCATTCAAAAATAAAAAAAAACCAAGCTTAAAGTTATTTATTTATCTTTTCAATCGATTAGCCATAAATAATTATTAAAAGAGTAATTTGATCATTTTAATTTATTTGAAATATGAAATTTAACTAAATTACATCCTTTGATAATTAAAAAAAAATAATTAATTAAAAGAAATGATTAAATGATATTAATTGAAACTAATAAATTTCTATCTAATTTTAAATTATTATAAAATTTCATAAAATGGTTTATCTGTATTTAAGCGGAAAAGAATATAACAGTTGATATATAACAATTGATAAACTATTATTTCTTTATCAATTATCATCTTTTCGTTATCACTTTAGCCTTCTTTTTTTGCCAAAGTAAAATTTAACCTTGTTGAATGCTTTTATAAAATATATCAACGTGTTGATCACGATCTAAACGTGTATGTTCATGCCAAAAACCAATTACATGACCTAATTCATGTACGACAATGCCAAATTTATCACAATTCTTTCCAATACTTATCGCTTGTGGTCCATTACTTTTCCTACCAACATATGAGCAACAGCTGTAATTATTACACATTATTTCATCAAGTAGTTGTATTTGTAAAATTGCAAATGTTGACAAATTATTTATCAGACATTTTATCATTAAGCGTTAGAAAAAGCTAAATATTTAAAATTGATAATAATATCTTGCATAGTATAATCAATCAAAGATTAAATCTAAAATGAAGAAAGCTATGCTAAAATGATTATGCATTTGTGAGTTTGATCAATTCAATACTAAAAAGTAATTTTAAGTAATTAATGATTTGTAAGTAACTTTATTAATAAGTGTAAGTATTATTGATAAATGTTTTTCGAATGAAGTGATATTTTTATAAATTAAATTAAACAAATTTTTCAGTTTCTCATGCTTTTTTCCGGATATCATTTTCTAAGTATAATTAAGATATAATAATATTTCCGGATATCGTTTTTGTTTATTAATAATTTACCCGCATTTATCGATGGTAAAAACAATGTAATTCAGATGTTCCGGTTGACGTGGTATAAACGTTATGCACGTATTGTTCTCCCAATGCCGCATTGCCCTCTGAAACAAACGCTTATGTTCACCTGCGGAATGGAACAACTGTTCCGTGATGTTGAGTTACCTGTAAAATTATCTGATATATCGTATGGTATCACACCATCGGGCCATAATCGTTCTTTACGTGCTGTTGCTGCTCGAATTTTTCGTCTGAAAAATCACTGATAAGAAGAATTTTCGAAAATTCAAATTGCTTTCAATGTTCCTCAAAAAAAAAAAATCTTCGAAAAAAATTGAATAATTAAAAAAGTTCATTCAAAATTAAAAACCTAAATTGATATCTATTCCGATTTCTCATCGTATCTCTACTAATTTCAGGAAATGCTTTCAATGATACTGATGATGATGATGATGATGATGATGATGGTACTGTTGCTGATAATAATGACGATGATGATGTTGGTGGTGATGCTAATGATAACCACCGTAAATAGTAATTCCGATAATATTTCCATGATAATTCCGGTTCAATGTAACGTTGTATTGTTGGTGTAAGAAGGAAGAGAAATAAAAGAATTGGAAATGATGGCATAATAAAGTTTATTTCAGGAAAAAAATTATTATTACCTTTAGCATACTCTAACTGATACAATCAATATCTTTTCCACTCTCTTTCACTTTTTTCGTTTTTTAATTTTACAATTTCAAAAGATAGCACAGGAAATAAATGATAGATGAAATAATTACTTCCCAATAAAATCAAAAGTTAAATGATTGGTAGAAGAAGTGAGAATTAAAGCGTTATCGTTAATTTTTCCAACAGGTGATATTGATGAAAATGTGAGAGGATTTGAAGTGAATGAATGAACTAATCAGTAAGAATGGAAGATAAAGGATGAGCGGTGTGATTTGAAGTTTATCTTATCTCAACGAACACTTTTCGCTCCACCTTACACTTTTCGCTCCTCCTTAGCAGCTAACGAAGAGGAAGGATTTTGGATGGATCAGCGATGATAGCAACAATTTCACCCTTTTGCTTCTTCTTCACTCTTTCATCACTTAATAATAATTATTCTTATCACTTCGAACATTTTATCATTATTTATCTCTTGTAAAATAATGAGAAAAACTTTTCTTCAATCGTTGAAACAATTAAACAGTTGATAAATTTAAAATGAAATTTATTGTAAGGAAGTTTTTTTAAGATTAATTTAAATATATTTGATATTTGAATTATTGGATATAAGTAATAATTTACTTTTATAAGTAAATTAGGTGATAAAATTATTAATGATGCGAAATAAATTTTGAAAAATTGATAACATTTATATCAAGTTTTATACGACGAAAACAATATTTTCGATATATTTCAATAGTTCCAACAATTCCTGTTCATTTCTTCATTTTCATCAAACTTGACTGATAAAATTTGAAATTTGAAATTCTCTTTTCTTTTCCTTCATTTCATTACCTTCAATTTTTGTAACACTACATTAAACATGAATTTCGAATTCAATCATTAAAATTTCTTTAACAAATGCTTCCAATAATAAAGAAAAAATTTTCCAGGTTATCTAAAAATATCAAATTCACAATCCCGATAACTCACAAATTGCACACCTATTTATGATGATAAATGATAAATGAATCATTATTTTATTTCCCCTCTCTAGTTTCCACTTTTCTCCAATTTTCCAGTATTGTTTAAATGATAATTATTAAAATTGATATGAATCAATTTTCATTTTCATATGCTTTCATATGATAAATGATAGAATTTCGAATGTTGCAAATAACATTTTGTCGTTTTTTTTTTTTATTTGAAAAATACATCATAAATAAAAGTAGCAAAAAGAAAGAAAAAGAAGTAATCGATTGAACAATTAACTGATTAACTGATAATTAATACGCAAAGAATAATAATCATAACATTGGAACAATGAAATTTATGCATTAAGTTTAAAAATGATATTACTTTTTTATCAAAAGAGAGAGAGAGAGAAATTGAGAACTGTTAAAATAAGAATGGTTGAATTTCGAAATGATATATTGAATCCAGTTAATTGCTTATCAAATATTATAAGTAACGAAATCAAAAAAAAAAAACCAAATTACCGAATCAAGAATTTATACTTTTTTCCCTTTTTTACATTCTCACGTATCCTAATCATTGATGAAATTATCATACTAAACGAATAAATACCTTTAAGAAATGAAAAGTATAACAGGAAGGCATGAAACATTCTTCCGAATTTCATCTTAACGTTTCAAAGTGATTTTTAAATCAGAAAGAAAGACTAAAAATCTTAAACTTTTGCTATAATTAATTGCTTAGCATTTCATTTGCTTCCACAGTTTAATCAAAATGTATGCAGGAAAAGAAAGAAATGTTTAAATCAAGTAATACTAATGAAATTATATTACAACTATGGTTTAAATTATAAGCAAAAGTTATTTAACCTTAATACATCAATTAATTAGAACCAGTTTGAAAAAAAAAAAAAAGACTTGATTGAAGATCGTTTGATGAGATCGAAAACCTGTCTGTCCTATTGCATTTTACTATATTAGGTGAGATCAATAATCCTATTGTGATTATAGCTTGCTAACTAAATGAGATTAAATCCTAGATGAAGTAGAAATTGTATACAATTAATATAATAATTGATATAAATAGAAAGCACTGGAAAAAAAAAACGGATAATCTAAAATATCATATGAGTAATAAACGAATGTAAAATGATAAATTCTATTTCAAAAAATTCATTTTAATTTTAATTTCAAATTAAAATTTAAAATAACTATATTAGTGAAAAAAAAAGTACCAGTGATGAATAATAATGCAAACTAAGTATGGGATACGAACAAAACAAAAAAAAAAACACAAATAATAATAAAGATTAGATGATATCAATTCAACACGTATACATAATGGAAATGAATTTTTCTTTTTAAAAAAAAGAAATTATCAAAATTAATAGACAAAATAAAGATGCAAATAAAATAAATAAGAACAGTTATACAAATTTAAAAAGTGATTCAAAAATAATTTTCCTTATTATTGCTAATATGAAAGGAATCATTTATCAATTTCATGAATATATGGTGACAACTTCGGTACCGGTACCTCTCACCAATAAAATCCTCTGTAAACCTTCCGTTAATGCTTCAATAAATTCCATATCTGAAAAAGAAACAAAAAAATTAAATTTTTATTATCAATATTATCAGATTATCAATTGTGAAATTATCCATATTATCAAAAGTTATTACTTATTTCCGTTACCATAATAATAAATTAATAATAATTAATAATAATTAATAATAATAATAATAACAATAATAATAATAATAATAATAATAATAAATAATATCAATTCATTTCATTTACTCATATTAATTCATAGTCATGTTTAATTAAGCTCAACTAATTTCGATTTCTTATGATTAAATATTATCTAAACAGCAGTATTTTCAACGTTTAATTAAAATTTTCAGAAAAAAATTTAATACATTCTTTTATCATCAATGATAAGGTCTTGTTAATAAGTTAGTAAAATTTCATGAACAGAAGTTGCTAAAGAAATCCACAGATGAAAAAATTTCCATTTAATTTAAAATTTTGAATTTTGAATAACAATTTAGTTACTACAATATATTTAAGTTTTAATTCGTTATCGAAAAATATAATTAATTGTTAGAAAGATAAAGTTTAACAATAACTAACATTTTCTATTCAATCAACTTACTAATTTAAACTCTGACCTTTGTAATATTCCAATTTTACAATAATTTTTTTTAAAAAAAAAAACACTAACAGTACTGTCCACTTCCAAGATCTGGTGGTCCAGGTAAATTAACAATGACCAGTTGCGCATCCGGACTTTTCTCTCGCATTAATTCGTTTAGCTTAACAGCAGTGTGCATTTTTCTAACATTGAAATTTTTCCGCATCACACCAAAGCATTCATTTTTGATAATAACATTGCTTGATTTTGAACCAGTGATAAGAGTGATCGGTGATGATAATTCATTATCTTCTGAATTTTCCGGTGGATCTTTCGCGTCATTTTCAATTAGGGTCTAAAAAAAAAACATTAATTTAATTTATATTTATATTTATAGTTCAAATTTAATTTACATTTTATATTTTTGAAATTCAATTTAATTTATATTTAATTTATGTTAGCTAATTTTATCAATATTATGATAAAAAATTATGATAGATTATTATGACTAAAACGCAACATAAGATAATGATATCAAATAGAGAAATGTTTTTTCTTTTTTTTTTCAATAAAGAAACCTATTAATAGCTAAAGTTATTGGAAATTAAAATCGATCATGAAAAATGAACAAATCATTTGAGGTAAAGAAAAAAAAATGTATGTGCAATAATAAATTCAATGATATTCTCTTCTCTTATCAAGATTTGAAATTATAAAAATGATTTTATCAATTGATAGCTGGAAGAAGTAGTACAATATCATCTTCGCTGAAGTGAACTCGAGATTGTTCACTTCGATCAAGTGTTGTAACTTCGGTTAATTCACCTTCCTCCATTATTACTTCTACTGGTTCAGTTGTTTTTTCACTCTATAACACATTGTTTTAATAATTACAATTACAGGTAAAAATCGATTACAAGTAAAAGTAGATTAGAAGAAAATAATAAAGAAAAAAAAAGACGAATCTTAAACAATTTCCACTTCTTAACAAATTTTACTTCTAATAAAAATGATAATTAAAGAAAAAAATTTTTGAAATTTTAAAAGATTTCAAAAAAAAAAAAATTACCTTAACCTATCTTTCCTCAAATAACATTTATCATTTCCCACTTCTTCAATTTGTTTCTTTTCTCATTCTTTCAAAGTAGCAAAATTTCTCAAACCTTAACATACACCAGTTGATCCTCCTCACTGATCCGAGATAATTTCCTTTCACGAGCCGCTTCAACAACAGCTGACTGAACGTCTAATTTTCGTTCACCAACTTGCATATCTTTTAACAATCGTACCCTCTCCTCCATTTTCATCGTTCGTTCATACGTATATTCCGAGATATCCGAATCAGGCTGCAAGAAAGAAAAAAAAAACTCGAATGAATCGAATGGAAAATAAATTGATAAAATTTATCAGCGAAAAAAAAAAAACTTTTTTTTATCAGTAAAAATGATAAAATTTTGAAACTTTTAAATTTAAATTTAAAAGGAGTGAAAATTACGATAGAATATACAAATTTTAATTACGCAATTAGCAAAAAGTACATATTCATTATAATGTCACATAAAAAAGTGCAATTATATAATAAAAGATGTGAAATGAACATTATTCATCGAAAGGATAAGAAAAAATCCTAATTGTATAACTTATCAAAGTTATTTAATACCTATCATTATTTATTAATTATAATATATCATAAATATCAATATTGATTGATCAATACTTATATTATCAGCTACTTATCATTAATTTATCATTATTTATTAATCATAATATCCTAAATATCAATATTAATTGATCAATACTTATGTTATCAACTACTTATCATTAATGTATCATTATTTATTTAATCATAATATCATAAATATCAATATTGATTGATCAATACTTATATTATCAGCTACTTATATTAATTTATTTATACTAAAAAAAAATCATTAATAAATGAAATAATTGAATGAAAAAAAAAATGATAAAAGTTTTAAGCATATAAACCAATTCGATGACGAAAACTTGTGCTTCAATTCGTAAATGATACAAAAATGTTTCCAAATCTTTCTTCATATTGAACGTATTATCATCCATTTGAGCAATTGTAAAAAGTCTTAAACGTGTGTTACGCCAAGTTTTACTTTGCTTTAAAAGAAATGGTAAAAGCATTAATAAACCACCATCGTGTACAATCCACCAAACATCTAAGTAACCATGTAGCTGAAAAAGAAAAATGAAAACGAAAAAATTATGAATCTTTAATCAAAATAATTATTACTATACTTAGAATACTTGGTCAAATAGCTAATTTCCAAAGTACTCTCTTTGTTTTTTGAAATTTAAATGTTTTTTTTTTTGGTATGAAATTTTTTTTATTACTTTGTATTTTTGTAGGTGATGGTTTTTTTTTTTGTATTTTCAGTTTTCTAAGCTTTGTTATAGATGATAATATTTATGATAAGGTCTTTTTATACTAGCATAGTTCTCATGTTTTTTTTTTCTTTTTCTTCGGCTGTTTAATTTTCTTGTTTTTAACCTTTTAAGTTCTTTAATTGTAATTGATATCATATTTAAGCTTATCATACATACGTCTATTAATTATTGATGCTTCTTGAAGTAGATCTGAAGTTCTTATTTTTTGTTTATTATATCTCTGTGATTTTCAGTTTTCTTCTTTAAGATTGTTATTTTATTGTTTGTTTGTTTTTTTTTCTATGTCTCTTATGTATTGTTTATTTTTTGTTGTTTATTTTACGTAATTAATAAATATTACTAATGTTAAATTCAATTCCAAAGTATTTTTTTTTCCAAATGAATCAAAAATTTTCAATATGTTTATTTTAAAATTTAAATTTAAATTTGAAAGAAAATATAATTTTTCCATCAAAATATACAATTTTCGACTCATTTCAAAATATTTAATATTGAAAAAAAGGAAAACAGAAAACAAAAGAGATATTATAATTAAGTAAATAAATACCTTAACATGTGAAGATGGAAATATCTTAACATTTTTCGGCACTAATATTGCACAATCTGCTGCGTCAGCTGCACGTAACGTACTCACAAAACGTTGACAAACCGTAATTTCATGTGATGTAGCCCATTCATCCGGCCACACAACAACAACCGTATTATGTCGTAAACCACCCAAACCGGATGTCTAGAAAAAATTCGAAAAAAAAATATATTTTTTGGAAATTGCAGAAATTTTCATTAATTAAACATTTTAGTGTAAATTTAACCTAAAATTAAATTCAGCTATTAATCTGATATATATAAAATTTGTTAATTTAATAATTTTAAAATTCTTTTTTTAATTTTCATCCTATTATATATCTCAAAATGGATAACAAAAAAGAAAAAAAAGAAAGAATATTTAAACCTGAACAAGACAGTATATCCCTTCGATAATATTATTCACCATTAATATATCATAAAATCCATGTATTTTATGTAATTTAATTTGTTGATCCATTTCCTGTAAAATAAAAGAAATTGATTGATTGATTGATTGATTTTTACTGACTGCAAAAAGAAAATATATTTAATAAATAATATCACTTAATACATCATTAAATTTACTATCAATTAATAAAATTAATTAAAATTTTTTAAAATTTACAATCATTAAAACTAATTATGTAATTTTATTCCAAACTTTTTTTTTTCTTAATTTCATTTAATTGCAACTTACATTTCGAGCAGTTTCAACTGCATCTGCATGCTTTATAAAATTACCCTCAATGCATTTTGCAATTAGAGTAAGACCTTTGCCAGCTTTAAGTTGTGATACAAATGCAAACAATCCATTTTCACTTTCTTTTGAATCTGGCGCAATTACAAGTAGCTGAGGACGCCAATTCTAAAAATATTTACATTGATAAATTTCATAAATGAATGAGAGAGAGAGAGAGAAAGAGGGAGAAAGAGAGAAAGAGAAAGGTAATTTACTTAAAATAATATAAAAAAAGAATGTTTATTATTTATTATTCACCTACATTTTTCAATTCCTCTAAAATATACCTTTCAAAAATTAAAAAAAGAAAAGTTTCATTTTTTCTAAAATGCTTTTCTGTTTCTCAATTCTAAAACTTTTTGTTTTAAAATTGAAATATTTAAAATGCCCTACGGGAAAATCACGCATTTATAGCAAATTTGTTCGTAAGATTTCTTTATTATTTATCTTTTTTTTTCTCCTGAAATAAAAATTTACTGGAATTCCTATTCAATTGCTGTTTCATTTCATACAAAAATAATTCTAAGATGGAAAAAATTTTAAATGAATACTGATAAGCAAAGTTCGGGAAGAAGTGATAAGATTAGAACCTTTGTATGTTGTGGACGATTTTCTACATTAAGAAGTGCAAAGCGTGCTGCTGAAAGTTTTAAACCACGTAATCCGTCACCCCATTCTTTCTCCGCACCGGCATATTCAATGTACTATAAGGGAAAAGCAATAAAATAATACGTATAACTTTCACGTGAATTTCAATGAACTCTATGGCAAAAAAAAAAAAAAAACGAATGTATCCTGCGGAAGGTAATAATAATATATGACGTGTGACGCTTATTTGACGTGTATTTCAGTTCCTCAAGTAGACTTGAGATATATTCACACCAAATAATTGAGGGAAATTTTGAATTTATTATAACTGTTAGCTGAAATAAAAATAATTATACTTAATTATGTCATTTAATTACTTTATAAACAGCAGCTCCAATTGAAATTGCAACGAGAGCATAATGCCAAGCTGAAATAAACATTACAGCAATACATAAAATTGAGCCAAGCAATGATAACGACCAATGAAAGTATCGAAAGAGCGGTCGCCATCCGGGAGCACGAAGAATGCTTTGTAAGGCACATGCCGTATTAACTCCCAAATAGCACATCAGGAAAAATCTGAAATTTCCGCGTAAAATTATCAAAATTTTTGCTAAATGAAAATTTCATTTATTTATGTTTTATTTCATTCTTTCAACAAATAATTTCTTCAAAATTTCTAATATTTAAACAAAAGAAAATAATTATTTCTTTAATCTTTCGAAATAGAAATGAATGATTAAGTTAATTAATGATAGTAAAACTTACTGAGTGATAAGAGCAGTGATATTCTCGATAACTGCAATCAATATACCACATTCACAAATCAATAAAGTAAGTAAAATTGCAAGGATTGGTTCACCTCGTGAATCCATACGTTGAAATCGTGAAAGAAATGGTATCACATCATCAGTAGCAATTGCTTGCAAAAGTCGTGGTGCACCGGTTAATGATTGCATACCAGCACCAACTGTTGATAAGAAACATCCAACCTAAAATTATAATCAAAATTATCATATTATGAAATTTTAAGTAAAATAAAAATGTCAAGTTCCCAACTTTAATTTTAATTGATATTTTTTTTTAAAAAAAATGAAAAATAATCCTCAAAAAGTTCGAAATTACGTAACCTTTTTTTTATTAAATGTAGCAATTAGAAATATACGAAAAATCTTTAAAATCAAAATTAAGAAATTTTAAGAGAGAGAGAGGGGAAAGAAAAAAAACAATAAAGTAAACAAAATAAATAAATAAATAAATAAACAAGAAAACTAACAAGTATAACTGTTGGATGTGGTACAGCAAGCTCAGCAATTGCTAATTTACTCATTGCTGATTGTCCAAATTTATCACGAATAAACATTTCCGAAAT
>JABVXU010000337.1:0-60596 GCA_013365365.1 Cruorifilaria tuberocauda
GGATAAGCATTTCTTCAATTCTTCTATTTTTTTGGATTCATAATCTGTTGTGAAACAGGCAGGATATATAATGAATCTTGTGTTTTTGTTAGATAGAATTTCGTGTCGGGAGCAATCAGAACTTCACCTTGCAAAATGTTCATCATAAACAATAATGAAAAAAAAATTTTTTTCCGTTTCAATTGAATTAATTTTCAAATTTAATTTTTTCAACATAATGCATGAAAACACCTATATAATTTATTTTTGTATGAAAATCTTTGGTATTGCAGTTGCGATAACTACAAAACCCTTCAAATGCACAAGGCGTTCCACACGGCAGCGAGAAAGGAAGCGTCGGAAAGCATAGCTTCTACCCATCTTGCTTTGGTGTGATATTGCAACTTAGCATTTTAGAGGAGTAGAACGATTCATTCTATCCTATTCCTTTTTATAAATCAAAGAAACAAAAACAGAAAAGATATTCCTTACCTCTCTCTCTCTCTTTCCGCCCAAGTATGTTCTTAAGGAGAGGTAAAAAAGTGGCAGTGATATTTGCTGTACTATTATAGTAGCATATTAAATAAAATAGAGTTTTGTTACAAATAAATCCTTCTTCTTACTTCTGAAGGACTTAATTACGGACGACTCACTTTGTGTAATGCGCAGCAACTTAGATGTCTATTAATACTTCACAAAACAAGAAGCAGGAATTTTTTTTGTTTTCTGGAAATAATTCTTTTTTGCAGATAATTGGCAATTGTGCTAATGATGAAAATATGAAGAAGGAAACAAAGGAAATCGATGAAAAGACAGGTTTGCTTCCATAATTTAAATGTTTTTAAAACTTGAGAGATATTTAATATAAGCATTACTGAATTAATTTTGGCAGTTGTTAACTAACTGTACATTTCAAAATGTCGGTAAAATCATGTCTTGCACGAATATATGTATTTTCACTATTCACTTTATCATAATCTTTCGCTCTTTTGGCTTCCATGAATATTAGGTTCAGTAGAAATTTTTTGTCATAATTTCCTTCATCTTTCGATATTTGAGGCGCAATCATCGCATGTAGTCGTGAATATACTTGCATCGAATGTCCTTTCATATCACGTGATCAGAATCGATTACAAAAACATTTGGTTGGACATCATCGAACCAATGGATTTAAATGCTCCTTGTGTACCTATATGTTAGTTTATATCTTTTTTCCGTTTTATTTTGCAAAGAACGGTTTATTGGGTAATTTTGCATAAGAGATTGATCTATTATATGACCTATTAAGGAATGTCTTATTGCATAAGGTATTGATAGCTGGAAAAAAAGTTGTTAGATAAGACCCGAATTACTGATAGTTTAACCAAATTTATTATTTACATATTTTACGATTGGTATTTGTATGTTCAATTTTATTTTTTCGAATACTGTTAAATAATTACGGAGAACTCATCAATGTACATTAAAATAGATTCGTGGAAAAATAATACATCTATAATTAATAATTTTAATAATTGCAAATAATTTTAATGATTTATAAAACAATAGTAATAGTAATAAAAACAGTAATAATGAATAACAATAATAAATAATAATAATAAAACAATAGTAATAGTAATAAAAACAGTAATAATGAATAACAACAATAAATAATAATAAATATTAGAAGTAACAGTAATAAATAATGATAATAAGTAACAATAAATAATAACAATAATGGTAGATGTATATTCTTATTACTTATGCTTTCAGTATATGTCATATGTGTTTATTTATGTTTTAATGAACAAAATATCCCTAGCTAACTGTAAAATTTCTTCCAAATATTGTAAAGGAATTGTGTATATCATGTGATCAAATGAGCTTCCAGTCAAGCTTCTAATTATCTGACCGCTTCTCATTTCCTTTTCCTTGTCCAATCTTCCGCTCCTCCTATTTTGCCTTTTATTCCCTTAAATTATTCGTCTAAATTCTAACAGATATCATTTATGCTGAACTCGTAGTATGGGTATTTTTCGAATAGGTCAAAGTACTTTTCCTGTTCTGAGCATATTTTTCACTTTATTTTTAATGTATAGTGAATGACAATAATAATAATGAAGTATAATCCGTAATAATCAGTGATAACAGCAGTTCTGCATGCTAACGTTTCTGTTTAGTTTCAATTGTAAAAGAATCGTTAAATTAAATCTGTATTTACAGGAGTGCATCAGCTGGGTTTCTGAAACGTCATTGCGAATTACATAGACCGGAAATATACCAGTGGCCACCTGTTTATATCGGTAAGCGTCCTTCGCGTATTTCAAGGACAACAGCGGATTCAGCTAAACTTGGGGGTAAATTTGTTTTCTGGTTATTTTTAATCATTTGGTAGGGATACGTCACTCGCCTCACTGAAATTCTGGTGAACGCCGTGTGTGACTTTCAGTAGAAAAACGACAAAAGGTTGTGTATGCATATGATACGAATGAGGTAGATCGAGCTGAAGACGTAAATGACAAAGAAATAACTTTCACGATATTTCATTCTCGCGAGAACAATCGCTATGACCTCCGTAATTTTATCGATGATGGTGTGTAATGATTGATGATAATATTTCTATACAAAATCGTTTGCATTCGTATTTTAAGAGGGAAAAATTTTTCAGAATATGCGAAAAAGAAACTATCTCAGATATTTATAAGAATTTTTCTTCACATAATTTGGGAGAACATGAAATTGAAATGATAGAAGTCATTAACAATGGAATCAGAAAATAAGATAAAGGACGGAAGCAATACGTGACCTACTTAGGAAATCCACCTCTAATTTATTGAGAATTATCATCTGTGTAGCGGGATATTTAATATAGCCTTTTTATAAATACCTGTGGTATATACTTATATTAATTTCGCCGTGGCAATCACATCAAGAATTTAAATTTATGTAACTGTATTATATATCAAGTTGAAATCCCTATTTGAATTATCATCTTGAGGAAAGCAAGCAGAGAGTAACCAAGAAATCTCCGCTAATGACTAACATATGAATTACTGTAGAATGCAAAGAGCAGCTGGGAATTCCGGATGATACAATCTTATCACCTCTGATAATTTCTTTGGTTGATCGAAAGCAGCTTCTGGCAACCGACAATCCTGAAAAGTCATCCAAAATACTTCATTCACAGGTATCGTCTGATTTCAGTATTTCGATTTTGTGTTTTAAGATTAATGTATGATTAGGAATTGAAGTATTGCAATCATTATATATTCCTAGTGTTTTTGCACAAAAGATAACAAATTGTCACAAAACATTGTTAAAAAACTTCTGGAAATCACGCATTTATATTGATATTGATATGTAAACTGAAAGATAAAATTTTGCTCAACTGAAATATTGTAGAATACTTTGAAATAATGCATACTGCTTGGATCATATGGCATATATCTCTAGGATTGCGGAGAAATTTTATCTTCGGTGATAATTCATTCATACTTTTAAGAAATTTACCAGTGAGAAGAGAGCTGAATTTTTGGCATTTTTTATAGAAGTTATAATCAATCCCTCATTGCAGCGGAATTATTTATGTGGTTTCTGTGGTCGTCATTTCAAAAGTTATACCCTCCGACTCTTACACTGTATTATTAGACACTCAGAACATACCGCTAAGGGAAAGTATAAGTCCTTATCAAGGGAACGATTGAACATGTGCTGCACTACTCCTGATACAATGTTTGTTTCTTCTCATTTCATTAAAAAAATATAATTTGATTTACTTCTCAAGCTGTAGAATTCCTTTTTATTGAAAATTCCATTCTGAAACTGCGCTTCATAAGATTGTTAAAGTGCTACAAAAAAATTTCGAAGCTCTTTATACAGCTGCTGTTGAAATTATGGCTGGTAGTTTTATTTTCACCTTTACGTTCCGTATATTGCAGAAGGGCGCTGAAGACTGCAAAATCAATTTTGCCTAAATACTACAAAAATTTTTCTCAAATTAACTGAAATAAAAATTGGAAAAGATTATTTTCAGGGAAAAAACTGCAGGAAACTGCAGTTTATCAGCACATACTGTCCACCGTTGTTCACACTGTCCTTTTACTTGCAAACAGAAGTCTCATCTTTTGCGGCATGAAAATAGGCATATTGTGAAAGCCGAACATCAAGTTAGTTTACATCTGGATTTTTGTTTAGTTTGTTCTTCATTATTGTTTACATTTTATCTGGCAGGTTGTATAATTGTTTTGTGTGTGAATGTTATTTGACGGAAATGTATTCGATGATTGTCAAGCAACATTTTATTTCACAAATCATACTCATATTTCCAGTGTAAGCATTGCACATTTTCATGCCGTTCAACAGTTATGCTGACTCAACATGTACGGCTTCATCTACGGATTCCCAAGCTGCTTCAGATGTCTAGACGTCCAAACGTTAATGAGAAAGCTTCTGTCTCTGCTGTACGTACAGTATGCGTTTAATCCATTTACTTATATATTCTTCTTCCTGGCGGACGTAACATTATAATATAAAGGCTGAAAATGAGTAAAATAATATCCACTTACGCGAAATCTCTAGTTCGTCATAACATGATTTAAAAATATAAACAGTACTAGTTCGTTTATTTTCCCATGATTCGTTACGAAATTATTATGAGGAATAAAATTGAGAACGACAAACTTTCTGCATACCTTATGATAAATACATTTTAACATTCGGTAGTCATTTGCACTTATTATATTTATAGGAAGTGGAAAAATATAATGAATCTTCTTATACCAGCCGACATATTTGTGATCTACGAACTCATGCGCAGATGCATATTGGGAAACGAGAATTTGCGTGTGGAGAATGTGCATATAGCGCCAAACAATTTCATCTTCTGGATGCTGATTTGCAACTTCATTTGGCTGAAAAGAAAGTCATCACTGCTATCTCCAACACCGTAATCATAATTTTTATAATCATACCCCCGATTAAACTTTTCAAATCATGCAAGTGTCATCGAGCTAAATTCCTTCTAACCGCAGTATTATTCTTCGCCCTTTTCGGGTAATCTAGTATCCTGCTCCCTACGATTAATATTTTTTCGGAAAGCTTGGAGTATAAGGCTTTTTTTAAACGTGTTTTAAAATGTCCTTTGCAATATTTTCTCACGTATCGTAATTTACACATACCGCTGTATTAAATTTGACGTACAAATGTATTGTTAGATTAGGTAGAATCGTACGTGGATTAATATAATACATTAAAATCTTCTTTTTCTTTCTTTTTTTTCTCGAAATCTTTTAAAATTGTACGTTCATTCACAGGTACGAAAAGGAGAGGGATTCGGAAATCATTCTATTTTGCGGCGTCATGAAAAAGCTGTGGGAGAAAGAAGTGAACATCAACTGTCAAATATTTATGTTTGTCGTTGGTGTCCCTATCGGACACGGATATGCGCTGCGCTTTTTGTTCATTACAGGTATTGATTTCAGGATTCAAATTATTATAAGGACTGAAAGAGAGAGAACATTTAAAATCTTGGTCCATAGTGATTGGCTACTTGTTATTAATTTGTTGTTCTAGTTGCTGTTAGGTTCTGTAATGATGCTTTTAGATAATTGTGGAAATCGATTTCAGTTTCATTTAGTTGTCGTATTAAATGAACATTAGAATTAGCTCTTTTATTACTCTTTCGTTTAGGAATCATTTACGGAGCAGTCGATTGCGTTGCGAAAATTGTACATTCAGTACTTCTATCGAGGCGAAATTACGGGATCATTTGAAATTACATCTACCAGCGGAATCTTTGTCTCTCACTTCACCGAGCAGATCTACTGTTAACAAGATGCCTACTAAACTTCCAAATGGCGAATATTCTTGCCAGTAAGTTAATAGTTTTAGTGGAAGTCATTGTAACCAATCCTTTTGCTGCAGTAACTTTAAGGACGCAAGTAACAATTTTTTTTAATGCATTTTAAAAATTTCAATTATACGTCTGAAATTTTTGCTTATTGCCAGTAAGCTTTGGGAAACTTTGCAGCTATCACTAATTTATACATTGCTTTCTCGCTATTGCAAGGCTTTTTGTTCACTGTTTAAATTTTTTTTTCGTGTACGAACGAGCTAAGATAATTCTTTCCCCGAAATAATCCGCAAAGAGAATTCATTGGTAACATAAATGAATTATAATCGCTTTTTACCAATAATCTGATTGATTAAAATTCAATTTTCATTCTTCTGTTATCACTGATTCCACTGCTTTTTGTACTATTTCAGAGAATGTCCTTTTACATGTTATGGTTATGGGAAATTCTGGCATCATAAGCAAAGACATCGGAAGACATCGCGCTATCAGTGTGATTTATGCAGCTACAGTGCTGGCTCAAATTTCTGTTTGGCGAAACATCGTCAAAGCCATAAAAATTACGACAATACGGAGAGTTGTAGTACTAAAATGGAAGAATTTATGTAAGGACTGCATTCTTTTTCTCTTATTTTCTCTTCTAATTTTTTTTGATTTTTTTGATTATTTAGAATACGTTTAAAATGCTTTTTTTTTTTTTTAAATATCTGAGTTCCATTAAAGTAAGATTTAAATTCAAAAGTTTTATATGGGTTTGAATCAATGATCCAAATAAAATATACGAACGACATATTTCGTCTTCCATAACAAACTGATTTTTATTTTACCTCAGGCTATATATATATAGTGATAAATGATAATGATTAAAAAACGTTTTTTTCTCCAAGATCCTTACAAGTTAGAAGGAATTATAGAGTAGTCTATAATAATAATTTTTATTGCATTTTTTAATTTTTTCTTTTTAACTTTTTTCTATACTTCTTTAACTTCTTTTTTTTTCTAATTTTTACTTTTTTAGAGTAATAAAGGATTACTATGCGGAAGAAATCAGAGCTAACTGTGGAATAACTTTGGTGAAAGAGAATGTTGTAAAAAAGAAAAACTGTACTATAAGTTCGACAAACGAGTTTCGGTTTAATTGTAGAAAGGACGCAAAAATATATCAGTTCAATTTGAGCCGTATTGCTGCAAAATTGCCCGGTTTCAAAGCAGTCAGTAATACAGGTAGAATGTGGCATTGATATTAATAACTTTTTCGCTAACCACAGATTAACTTATATACTCTCAGAGATATTATATGCTGAAATAAAAAAAGAAAAGCTTCGGATTTGAGCTTTCTTCAATTTTCAAAGTAATATCTCTTCAATTTTCTTGTCATCTCTATATTCTTTTTGATTTCAGCTTGGTGCAGTTTCATCATAACTGTGTCATTCTTATTAGTTATTTATTGTTATTATTGTTTCAGAATCAATATCTAAAATATTTCGCTGTAAACATTGTCCCTATTTTGGAACGGATGAGGTACTTTTCAACTATCATGAAGAAAAGCATGTCGGACATCGTCAATACAGTTGCAATATGTGCACATACAGTTCTTTTTGCCCCATCTCTTTGCATGGGCATTTGAACTTGCATTTCCCTTCATTGCCACCTCGTTCGACCGTGAAGAATAGGTTGGCCGCCAATTTTATGTCAATATTTCTTTCGTTGTGAACTTTTTCGGAGAGTAAAATGAACAAAGGGACTGGATGATGGATAGATTTCTTTTTTTTTAATCTTCAAAGCTAAAATTACCGAAAAAACCAGCGGGTAATTGTAAATAAGATAAAAAACTGTAAATCACAAACTCTATCGTGTTGTACGTGTCAAGTGATAACTTGACAAAATTTCGATGACTGGCTTAGAAATTCATTCGTATTAGAAATATTTTATAGGAAGCGATTGCTACGACATCGATATCATCAAAGCCCTGAAACGATACCTTCAGATGTTAAAGTTCATCAATGCTCCATATGCTCTTACAAAACTGCCTACGAAGATCGCTTTCAACAACATCGCCTTCATCATGCTTTGGTTAGAATTTTTTGTTTTAGAGTTAGTACATAATAAATGCCTCGTATCGCTTTTGATTTCAAATTTCAACATCGACATTTGCTGCATAAGAAAGAAGTGCCTTACTTGTTTCTTCAATACGGATTTCCTCAATCTTTGTTGTTTTAATGGATTATATTGAATTGATTTCATAGTTCCATCTTTTATGCATTTCATAAATTAGATTAGGAAAATATTCTATCTAGCACCTACAACAACGATTAACAACATCCATCAAGCGAGCCACACAAAACATTTCTGCACCATTTGTGAAGCCAAAAATTCGTCGACCAGAAAAACACTCAGATAGGCAGGTTAGTGATCTTGAAAACATACTGTTTGTAATAATTTTTTCCTTATATTGTTATGTGGAAAAATTTAGCTTTTTGAAATTATTAGCCAAAATTAGATTCTAGTTAGAAGTGATTTTGTTTGGTCGTTTTCGAAATGAATTCATAACAAAATTTTAATTTGCTTTTGATAACCATACTTTTAAGAATGGGACAGACAATGAATTATTTGAATTAGAAGTTAAGATTTCACTTTCGAATTCCAATATTTTTCAGTTTACCTGTAGCAGATGCTCCTTCCGGTGCAGTGCAATAGTAGCGTACAATACTCATTCCGAAAAGCACGAAGCAAAGTCATTCTTTAAATGCGAACTTTGTGATTATTCGTCAGAAACCAAGAATGTTGTTGATTTCCATGTTGCCACGCACCACTTGGATGTGCCTATCTCATTCTTTTACAAAAAAGCTATCACGAATTCTGATGAATCACAGGCACTAGTTTTTTTTCTTGCCAGCAACTTATTGAATGAAGTTTAATACGCATTTAAATTCTTTTAAAATTATTGTTTTATTATTGAGCCTCTGCATTACGCTATTTGCATATTATTTCTATGTATTAAATAATTAATTTGTAATTTTGTTTTGTAGATCAAGCTGAGTGACGATATCGACTGCAGGAAATATCCTCAACAAATGTTAAATTGTTGTCGATGTGATTACCGTACTTTCATGATGGTCGAATTTACGCATCATTGGGAACAAATGCATTGCAGTCGTGCCCAAAAAGGCGATCGTAGGATAGCTGAGGAACTTCGTATGAATATGATGCACTCCAGTTGGATTAGAATTGTTAATAATTAATAATGCTTTAATGTTCCTTTCTTATTTCAAAATATATCTTTCTTTTATCTATCTTTCATCCTGTCTATCTGGTACTACTGATTAATTTTAGCAATTAAAGTGATCTGGGCGTATCCGGTCAAACTTTAGGTGGCTAATATATGAAAGGTAGCGCTTTAATGTATCACATATAATTTACTTCATTTCCTAATTATCACTTCTGGAGTTCATTATTTTTGCTTCTCTTAAACGTGTTTGTAAAAGTTGCGGTAGTATTTAGAAAAAATCAAGCGATCAGGCTAGTAATTTGAAAATGAATTAGTAAAAAGAGTTTCATATAAGTTGTTTTCAGATATTTGTTGAAACTGTGTTCATTCTTTTGTTGTAATTTCTTTTTTATAAGTTTTACTCTGTTCACGATAACGTGTCCTTTTTCGCACAGTTTTTTTATAATTTCATGTTTCATTATTGATTTCAAAACAGAACAAAATATTTCATTTCTATTACTCCAACTCTTACTCTGAATCAAGATCATTTTATAGTGGGATGAGTGAAGTTTCAGATGGGGAAGAGATACTGAATGAACATACTCTTTATCATGAAGATCAGTTTTATTGGAGAAAGTCAACCTCACCCATTACCGGCAAGGAAAAGATTTATAATATATTCATTGTATTCATTTGAGTCTGAAGAAGATGCTTCATTAATAATTTTCAATGAAGACTCTTTTTTTATTTAAAGGATAATTTCTTGCAATGCAAAATACGTATGTCTAGATCAATCTCAGTTTTTGGTTCACTACCTCAATCTTTGCCCACATGACTTTTTCCCATTTTTTTTTAAGTGTATGTATGTAAGTGATTATATATTGAGAAAGCTCAAATATAAGTCGAATCGTTTTTTAGTATGATTTTTCAGATGCCATTCTAGTCTGCTTTCTGCAGGGTATATAATTTCCAGTTCACAGTGCCAGTATTATTCAATTTTAACTGTAAAACTATCAGTATTTTTTCTTTATTATTTATTGTTACTTTTAAAGTATTGTTACTATTATTATTTATTGCAATTATTATTAATATTATTTACCGTTCTTTTTGGAGAAAAGTTTTCCAAAGAGGATTAGTATGTGATGACATTCCCGCGTCTTTCATTTCCACATTGTAGCCATTTCATTGACTCACATTCATTCATCCATCTATTTTTCTTGTGCTTTATCTTCATATCATTTCTTATCACACATTCTAGTTAGTTACATTGTTTCACCATCGATTCAAGCCATTGTTGTTATCGTTATTATTATTCATTTATAAGCTACATAACAAATGCATATTTAAATTTAATCAGCAGTATCGTTTGATGATGAAATGCAAAGTTAACAACCTGCATTTATCCAATCTATACCGACGAGAATCGACAAATATAACTATGAAAGGGTCGTCAGCCGTCGGGACTGGGTCAGATACATTTGTTTTGCGCAGGAAGCAAGTGCAGTAACGGATGGAACTTGGAAATATTGAACTTACTTTGTGCACATCAAATGGACTGCATTCGAACGTAATTTTTTGGAGTTATTTCGAAAAGTTGCAGAGACCTGGGAGAGGCGGGGGAGCATCGGTTGGATATTCCGTCTAGCAATCACTTTTTCTTCCAGCCTAAGGTTCTCACCTTGCTTCAATCGGCCTCCACTGTTGTCTCTCGATAACTCTCTTGCCAACTATGAATAAAGTCTTCACACCTGTCATTTGACTCACTGCTCCTTACCGTCTCCTTGACTTTTCGGATTATCATGCCGTCATGTACTCTCTTCAGTTGTCCTATTCCTTCTCTCGCAATCATCTTTTGTCTCGATGATATCACGCAGTCTGGAAGTAGCCAGCGGTAATTTTCATGCCAAGAGCGATACGCGAAGGGTGGGTGATGGGTTACGTACACATATGGATTGACGCGTACGCGGACGGGGCACGTGTATGTGAGTATGTGCATATGAATAAGTATGCGTACGTAAGCAAGTGTCGTGAAGAAAGGCGTGTGGTGATTTCGAGTTCTTTGTGGATTTGTATTGCGATAAGAAATGCATGACTGAGGGAGACGGCGGGATGGATCAATTAGCTTGATTCTGGTGGTGTTGTCGGTAAGAGGTAAGTGTTGTATATCCTAGTGATCTGCACATCCAACTTATCCCATATTGGTAATGATTGTGTACATTCATGTGCTATCACTTATTGATGTTATATAATATTCAGTGCATGCATAATATAGAATTCAGGTATGTGATACCCTTCAGTATATGATCTTATTCTAGCGAGTTGATTTCTTCTTGATGATTTTGTGGATTGTGCAAAACTTGGTCTTAACCTTCATAACATGAAAAATGAATGAAAATGATGAGCGAAAAGGATAGAAAGGGAAAAAATACCTGGAGGAAGAAACTAGCTACAACAAGTCTACTAATGCGTTCATTCTCTCATGAATATTTCATTCGACGAAAATTTTTTCTTCAAGTGAATGTACTCGTTTTTTAGTAATAGCCTCTTTTTTATTGAATATTGAAATTGATCCATACTCTTGCAGTATTTGACCCAGTTTTGTGCCAAAGGTCTACTCGTCCTGTTAATAGTTGCCTTATCGTACCTCGCTAAAGAATTTAGATATTTATGCATGTGTATTCAACGAGCGTCTTTTGTTCCCTCCGCAATGTTTACCAGAGACACATCGTGTTGATATAAAGTCTAGGATACTGGGCGAACAGGATATAGTGCTTAGAATTTGGTAAGATAAGTAAAAAGTAATTGATTACTTTACATGATATTTATTGCATGTGCTATCTCTTCGGTGATTTCTACTGGATGCTTGATCTACTTCAGCACAACGCCGAAGAAGACAGTTCTGCGGATGGCGAAACTATTACCCATTCCCATATATCCTTCATTTGGTGTACTTTTAGGTTGTTATGTTTTCTTCAAAATAACATGTTTTGCGTGGGATTATCTTTATATTTCACATGTTCACTTCTTTTATAATATGCAAAGTTTCTAGGACTTTATTGGAAATCTGTCTCAAAACCAATTCTATTAATCGACAAATCTTAAAAATCTAATTTTTCCATAAAACTATATTGCAAGAGACTGGAATTTTAGCCTGTATTTAGCATGTATTTCTCTTTTATCTAACAGTAATGATTGAAGACTTTTAGTAGATGCTTAAAAATACATAGCTGCAACATAATATGGATGTATCATAAGGAATGCATAAATGCTAAGCGTGGTATTTCTGATTATTTATCGTGGATTTATCATTGCTGCTATCATCTGATATAGCGTGTTATTATCTTCAGGGTAGGTAGGGATTCGTTGCTTTTTTTCATTCTGGCTGCATAACTGTCGTATAATGGCACAGCAGACTCCTTACATTGGGAGCAGAATAAGTTTGATTTCCAAATTGGATATACGTTACGAAGGAATATTATATACCGTTGATACTAATGAATCAACTATCGCTCTCGCCAAAGGTTACTTTTTTAATTCATTTTCTTATTTATTGTTTGATCATATGCTGGGTCAAGTATTATTCCTCAATTTGTGTAACGAAAGGTAATGCCAAATCAAACCTGAGTTGGGTTACTGACCTTATTTGTTGATATCGTTGATTAATATAGATGAATTAGTTGTTGCAGTAATTTTACTTTAACTATATCCAAGAACTGTGAGGTGCAAGTTGAGTAAGAAAACTCGACGCACGTATGTGCTAATCTGATGGGCATTTGCCGAAAAATTGGATGGATCGTTACGTAAAATGCTGTTACGAATTATCATCTCCTCTACGGTCAACTAAACTGTAGTTTTTATCTGCACCGGAGCTTATGGGTATTCTTACGTGGTATATATCCAATATTTCATCACTGCTGTCAAGCTTTTGTTATAGCCTAATGAAACGACTAAGTCGGAGCTATTTCTTACATTAAGAATCTATCAATTGCTCTTCACATTATTAGATTTGCTTAAATTGATACTCTTTTCTATTATGATATAATTCAGTACGTTCGTTCGGAACGGAAGATAGACCAACACCAAATCCAGTTGCTGCTCGTGATGATATATATGAATATATTATTTTCAAAGCAACAGACATCAAAGATCTAATTGTATGTGAGACGCCAAAACCGGTACCTCAACTTGCTAGTGGTTTGGCATATGATCCGGCCATATTATCCATTTCTTCTGGACGTACCGTTCCAATGCATCCCTCAGTTCCAAGCGTACCCGTAGGCAGCAACATTATTAGCGCTGGATGTGAGTTCTACTTCAACTTGATCGATTTAATTAACAATAAATTTAGAAATTAAGAATTTGCTTAGTTATGCAGGATCAATATTTTTATCACTGATTTTTTTACGAAGTTTGGACAAAAATATTCCTCTGCAAATTCTACGAAATAATTTCATAAAAAACAAAAAAAAATTCTTCTAAAAAAATAGAAAAATAACTTCGTAAATCAACTGACCGAAATTGATTATCAAGTATAATATATCATTATAATATCATTTCTTTGCAACATCTAATTTCAATGAATTGAAGCGTCACGTTCTGGTACACCGAATCGGATTTCACCATCAGAAGATCCAGCACATTCGCGTGCTCCTGGTGCTGGACGCAATCAACGTACAATTTCACTGCCAAATCCGATGCAATCTGTAACAGGTACTAAAAACCGTGGTGGTTTCCAACAACAGATACATCAAGGAGCACTTAACACTGGACGTGAGTTTACAAATGGTTAAGGGTTTGCTGGCATAGGGAGGGAGCTTAAACACACTTCCTGACTGCTTTTTTTTTAATTTGATAAAACAATTTGAAATCCTATAATTTAATTTTTCGAATTTTCAAGTAATTCCTTTCTAATTAGAAGGAGGATATAGCAATCAGACATAGTATTAGTTTGCTTGCAGAGTCGAAACCATATTTTCTATTTCTGTATATGTAATAGTTTCTTCGAGACACTGGAATTTTAAAGGGGATTTTTCTAGTCATTACTACTTTTTCAAGGTTTTCATGCTCATTAAAGTATTCTGGATTATCTTTTTTATATAATTTCAAATAACATTCTTAGCCTGCTGTTAGTGCTGCTATTGTTATCGAAGTGACAGCTGGCAAGCAGCTTTAGTAATCTTTCCAAAGCTACAAAATGTTTCGAATTTCAGGGCAACAGAATTATCCAAATGCTGGTGGGATTTATCAAGGAAGCTTTGGACGAGGTGGACAGCAGAATAATTACCGTGAGAATCGTGGAGGTTTTTTCGGTCGTGGAGTTAGTGTAAATTATCAACGCGGTGGAGGAGGTCATCGTGGTGGGATAAGCGGCAAACCACAGTCGAAAGAGAAACTGAAGTTTGAAAGTGACTACGATTTCGAAAAGGCCAACGAGCAATTCCAGGAAACGCTGAATCATATCAATCTCGATCTTAAGAAGACCAAGTTGGAAGGTTAGTTATTGTGCGATAAAGACTGGAAGTTGCGTATTGCTTTCTACACAATGCATAATTTATAACATAATTCTACATAATGTTAGTGTTCGATTACTGGCAATTTTTTTGTTTAAGTTTATGCAACTTTTGGAAATTATACCATCATTTCGGCAATGAATGAATATTCTTATCTGGAGCGAAGACGTCTAATCCTTTCTCATTCATTAATTGTCATTCTTTATGTTATTTACCGTGATACTTAGACAAGAATTATATTATATCTTAGCAAGTGAAAATAAACATCGTTTCCAATAGAGTTAATCTAGACTTAGTGATGGACCTGTTTTTAGTTATTTCGGGTTGGCATTTTTTTAGCATTCAATTCTATTGTAAATCGAGCCAGCATTATATCATAGTTTATGTTCAATTTCATAGCTGTTCATTGTTGAAAGTCTTTTATTCATATTGTAGAGTAATATTTAGTATTTATCGACAAATAATAAGTTCTAAAGGGCAGTTTTTTCGAATATGCATGGACGTAGTGTCGGGTGGATCCGTAGTTCATTTTTCGTTTTTTTGTAATGTTTTTTTAGATGGAGGTAAAAAGTCAGTAACGGGATCTGATGCTGGTTCAGATGTTGTCGAGGAAGAGATCACGGAAAATGGCCAGGAGGAACAAGAAAAACGGTACTACGATAAAAGCTCGTCATTTTTCGATCGAATTTCATGTGAAGCGCTTGAAAAACAGGAAGGGTACGTTCATGGCATGTTTTTTAATTTTCGTTCTATTTTATTATTGTAAAAAAATGGTCTTTCCAATGCTTTGTATTGTATTGTTATAGAAAACCACGTACGGACTGGAGAAAAGAGCGTGAAACCAATCAAGAGACATTTGGACACTCTGCGGTGCGTTCACTTACATATCGCCGTCCTCGAGGATTTATGGGTGGACGTGGTGGTCGTGGTGGACATATGAGTAGTGGTTACCGCTATAATTCTGGTAAAACTTTGGTATTTACGGAACACCGTCATAGTTCGCTTTTGCATGCTATATTTCAGATTGTTAATGCTTAATGTTGATTCATTTCTCACTCAACTGTACTTATACCACGTTTATCCTGTAGCATGAAATTGGTAAATATGGCTTCCTAATCGCAGTATTTTACTTTCAATGATTACGGTTCATCAAGAGTTCCTTATTTTTTTATTCACGTTTTAGGATGATTAGGAGCTTTTTTCGTGAAAAAGGGAGCCATATGAATAATAGGACAAAGTCAATTAGTTTAGGAGTCTTTTTTCAGTTATGAGTATACTTTTTTAGGTTACAACTACGGAAGTCAGCAACGAAGCGGTTGTGGCAATTTCCACAATAATTACAATCGTCGGAACAATTATCGTAATAGTACCAGTTATTCTGGTCAATAAATAAAGTAGGACTGAGATGAGTAAATGCGTCGTTCCCTTTGTGTTATTACAAACTGACTCTTTATTTGTTTCTCTTTATTTCTTAGTTATGGTTATAATTTGTTACAATCTCAGAAAATTTTCTTCGAAGTTCCTTTTTCTTTATCATTTTTCCATATTTCATTTCATATTGGCAAAATTCTTGCATAGAGGAGGAGAAAGGAAAGGATCTTAGGGAACATATGCCTTTTTTTCCTGAAAAAAAATATTGTAATCTAAGGTGAAAGGGATATTTAGGTATTATATGACAGAATGATTTGAACAAAGTTGAAAATTGACAAATAAATAATTGATTTTAAAGGAGTGATATACATCTAGTTAAATATTATTTCTCTAGAAATTTTGTGATTTTAACTTTTAAGTTTTCTCAGCGGAGCGTTAGTAGTAGTTAGGTCATTGACCTGATAAAAGAAAAATTCGTAAACTTTTTTTGATAATTTTAATAATTATGATAGCGGCAGGCATTCTGCCTATAAGAATATTAGTAAAGTCTGTTCGCATTTGCCTTGTAGATGCAATATATACCCATTAGCTTGCATACATGCATATGCCGCGTGATTGGTGTATGTTATTATTTGTGAGAATATTTTTGAAAACGATTAGCACATTCGTTTTATGTTTATTTCCTCAAAGTTTTTTTTTTTTTGTTCTGGTGCATAATTTTATGAATTTATTCTTACAAATCAAATGGCCAACATTTTCTTCATTTCTTGACAATATTGCGCTTCTCGTTTTGATACGTTGTTATCAGTTGCGAATATATATGGCACATTCGATTATTTTGCTGTAAAAGGTGTGGCTATTTCCCTCAGATCTTCATCTAATAGTTCGTTGTAAATTGTTGCCACTTCAAGTTCCCCGCAATCACATCCATGTGAATGCATCACTCGCTCTATGCTGTACAGTGGCACATTTAAGAAAGGTTTTATTGATATGATATACTTAACTGTAGCTAATAAAAAATGTTGTTTATGTATCACTTTAATTTATACAGTAATAACAAACGAAAAGTTTTTGCAGTTTTGATATTATATTTCAATTCTTCGACAAGCAGTTGAGCCATGCAGTTGTATTAATAGATGAGATAAGGAAATGATTTTATTTCATTCATTTCTTCCGAATATTGACAATGAGCAACACGCATATACCGTAATGTCTAGTAATGTAAAAAGAACAAAAGTTCGTACTGTTCAGTACGGCCTTTTTTTAATAGATTAACATTATAATGGGAATAGGGAAGATGAATGGCCGGATGAAATTGCGAAGGATGATGTAGTGAAAGTGGAAGGTTTGAAGTTGATAGAGCTAAAAGTGTAACCGTCTGAAAAAGTTCCAGAAAAAAGATTTGGTAGCTTTTTGATATGAAGCAGTGATATGGGCAATGGGCATGGAATCGTCTGAAGAGCAAGCCGTCGATTTGCTTGACTGGCTCTCGGCGAGAATCATTCTTTTCTCTGAAATCATTGGAATAAATCAATGCGAGAGAGATGAAATCACTTTTTATTGTGTTCTATTCGATGACCGTTTTATTCGACGTTCCATCTTCACTTTATAGTTTCTCTCCTAAGCCTGCTTGAAGACGTTATCATTCCTCCTTAGTGATTTGTTTGAATTCATTTCGTGGTGAATCTCCCCTCATAAAAGCGGTGTTCTAGCTCAAAATTCAAAATTCTAATTGATTTGAAGAAGCAGCTCTTATTCTATGATCAAAAACCGATTTATAAACTTCAACTAAGGCTTTGCAAGCAACATTCATCGTTGTCAATATGGATAAACTGTGGATAGTGATCGAATCGCTGACAAAACCGCGATATGAAGAAGATTCCATCGATCGGTTGAATTATCACATTACTACATTTATACTATTGGTTGCCGCATTCACGATAATAGCCAAGGTTTCGTAGTTAATTATATCAATCTACATTGATTGTTTCCCAAACTGACAAAAATTCCTGCTACAGTATGTCCCTTAAACTACCAGATAGAGGATGAAATGTTTGAGATCTTTCAAAAAGGTTTGCAAGTAATATGTAAAATCCATTTATTTATTTATCTGGACCAGTCAACTCTCACTCTTTTCTTCCTTTCTCATAATTCCGTATCTTTTGTCGAGAACGAGTAAGTGTTCGATGACGAAGGGTACTACTTTACTTTTTCTGTCTTTTAATTAAGCCTTCTCACTCATTTCACTATTATCATTTTCCGTCTCCACTAAATTCCTCTGGGATATTTCTTTCTTCCCTTTTAGATTCTATCTGACTGTATCCACCATATCTGTACAATGAATATCCACCATTCACCGTTTACCTGTAAAATTTTCTCATTCTCTGTGCTTACCATTACAGCTTCAAATGTTTTTCATTACATTCAGCTAACTTTTGCAAATTTGATTATGGCACATGATATCATTATTTTTACCGCCATTAATTTCACTTTGAACATATTCACGATCTGTTATCCGGGAAAGGCAGGTCAAATTTACTGAGAGGAACAGAGAAGAAAAGATCGCACGTTATCTTTCAAGGATGAGGAAAGTTAGGATCACTTCATTTCATTCATCCATTCATCATTATTTACCTTTACATTATATCCCAATGTCTTATTACATGAGGTAGCGGAATACCATTCAGTTAATTTGAAAGCTTTTATAATTTCCAAGGTTTCCAGATTATCTCAAGGATTTCGAATAAATTTGTAATAGATTATATAAAATCTGCAAAAATGCGAAGGATTTAAATTGATAGTATTTAATGGAATTGTATGATTACTAAAATTGAAGTCGATTGAACTGAATTAACCGATATGAAATAAATATAATTAATTTGTCATGGAGAATATGCTGAGTGTTAGAAGTTTGGGATTTGCTGGATTTGAAAAAAAAGTTGAATTTGGAGGAATATGGTGGTGACCCGATTCAGTGTTGGTTACCTGCCGAGTTAGCCTCACAAAAATCATGGGAACAGTATGCGGAGGACTACTGCTTCGTCGAGAACACCTACTACATCCCGTTCGAACAAAATATGCCTCAAAGCGAGAAACATCGTAACGAGAGACTGATCACTTATTATCAAGTAATAGCATTTTTCACTCCGTGATTGGTTTATGGTGATATAGAGATATGTGATATTAATCAGTGACTGCTTTAGTGGGTACCATTCACGTTGATGCTGCAGGCAGTGTTATTCGTAATACCCCACGTCTTCTGGAGAATGCTCAACTGGACTTCAAGTTCGTTTTTCGTTGAATTTCGTGAGCCTTTCTATGAGTGAAAACAAAAAACCTTTCTCTTGCAGACGTCCAAACGCGTGCAGTGATATCAATGACGAATAGTGTACGTCAAATGGATCCTTGCAGTAATGAGGCGCGCAATACCGTTAATGCCGTCGCCAGTCATATATATCACGCTGACAAATCCGCCAAGCATTTACACAAAATGTTACAGAACAGTAATATACTTGTCGTCTTCACGAGGTACTATACGAACATTAATTTGGAGTACGGTATCTTGAAATGGTCAATTAACAAGTAACATATTATAACTGATGGAATCGGAGAAGAGTCTTCAGTAGTAGTCTTCGGAGTTAAATTATCAGACTGATGCTTTTCGCGTCGGTTACGAAGGAAACATGTTATAAGCGAATTTGTGCTATCGGTGTGAATTTTCAGGGTTTTCACGAAATCTTACCTCAGTACAATCTATCTAATAACCAAACTATTATTCGTAACAAATGCAACGGTTCAGGTAAGGGAACCAATTTCATTTCATTAAATATCAATTTGAAATTCCTTTAATTATTCTGCGAATAGCAGTTGTATTGCAGAATATAAATAATTTAGGCATTTCAGTTTTGGTTAGTGTCGATTTATTTGGGTGGGAATGGATATGATCTGACGAAAGCACTAGTAAAACAACAAACCTGGCAAAGTTCAGGTCTTTTCCCGAGAGTTACCATGTGCGACTTTAAGGTTGGTCTTCTACCATGTAAATTAAGCATGTAAATTGCTAATCAGGAAAAAAGGAATGATTCAGATTCGCGTCATGGGCAACGTACACCGCCATACTATCCAGTGCGTCCTGATGGCGAACATGTTCAACGAGAAGATATACATCGCTTTGTGGTGGTGGCTACTCATCGTAATAATCCTAACGACTATCAATTTCCTTTACTGGCTCTATGTACTCAATTCGATCAATTCAAGTTATCAATTTCTAGTTGGACTCGTCAAACTTGGTGTTAGTTTAGCACAGATTAGATTGATCTGTCGCAGCATGCGACGGATTTGTACGTCTGTCTATCTGCGCATTTGTCGTATGCTGCGTGCAGTTGACATTTATGTTTCGTGTTTAAGTTTACTTGGTGTCAGCTGATTTCTAGCAGCCGAAAAAAGAAATGACAAGTTATCTGGCACAGTTGTTTGTTGAACGGTTCGTCGGTGACACAACATTGGTGTTAAGGCTGGTGACGCAAAATACCAGCGAATTAGTCGCAAGCAGTGTCGCTGCTCGCTTGTTTGACATCTTTGTCAAGAAAAGGTAAAATAACAACTTTCCGGAAACGATTCTTAAACTTAGTTTTATCTAACGTTTTAGAATAGAGTAACTTAGAGATAGAATAAGCTTTTTTTTCCAAGTTAAAGCCTCCGTACGAAGTCAATATATGAAGATTACGATAACAAGTTTATAGGTTTCTTATTCTCACTTAATCCGGCATTCCTGACCCGATTCATTCATTCTTTGCGTCGCTCTTCATCTCTCTGGCATCCGTTAGAATAACGAGTGTACGCTTTGATCTGTTATTGTTTAGCATACCATATTCAGAGAGATTCAAGCTTTACGTGCGCTTTTGGAATCTTTGATACTGCTGTAGTGCAGTATTTCTTATCCATATTAGCAGAAGTAATTGTAGTAAACTAGTTGTCTTATGGAATTCATTAAGTAAATCAGTAAGTGTTGCGAATAAAACTAAGCGATATTTCTTCCACGCTGTCTCACTGTTTCAAAATAGAAATCCATCATTTTAAAACGATTTCCGTGGAGGATGATCGTCTTCTGTTGAGGATTTATGACTTTCATTTCGTGGAAAAACTGCCATTACAGAAGAGAGCGCAGATATTTTGACCGGAGGTCTCTTCTAACAGAGGATAACTAACTCTCAAGGAAGGGGAAAACTGATATTGCAGGAATGATGAATGTTTTATGGTAGAGAGTTGTTGCAGAATGAAAGAGGAACTGAAGGATTGTTGCAGTGAAGGGAAACCTCGAGATCTGAAAACAACCCTCTCGACATCAGCATCGTCTCCCGCACTACCGAAGGCAATGTCGTAGTGAAACGGTATCTCCGACAACCTTTGACTCCAACCTCGTGTTATTGTCTTTTCGATTTCATCTCTTCATCTCGTATATGTTCTCGGTTGCATTTTCAAATGAACTGTCTAATTTTTTGAATATTGAAATCGAGAAATATTGTAAGATATTTTTTTATGAATCTCTCGTTGCTTTATTCTGGATATTCGCATTTCAGGCTCTGTTCATCCAGACGATATACTATTTTCGAAAGATAGCCTTAACCATTTGCTTGAATATTTCAAATGCGCTTCATAACTCAAAACGCTTCCCAAGTAATACATAGATAGATATTCAACAATGGATGGAGAAAACCGAATAGAGAATGAAGTCAGGGAAGTTGATGGTAATTATGGATTACGTTAGATTTAGTTTGATACTTACTATTAAAGATAGACTTGTTGATAGGATAAGGCCAAGAATTGAAAGCTCTCAATCTACCAATCACTGGGAGACACAAAGAAGGGTATTATGTTATTGCACGTACAGAGACTGGGATACAAAGGGACATGAAAATATATGAAATATTAAAAAGTGACACTGACAATAAAATCAACCGTGATACATTCAACATTTCCTTAATTCTTTCATTGTGCCGAAATGTAAATCGTGAAATATTATAAAGTACTGAAAATAGGACTTAAAGAGAAGGAAAACCCGCAATATAAGTAAGAGTAGCAGTGAAAAGTATGAGCAGAGCGGTATGCCGTGTATTGAGACTTAAAAAAAGAAAAAATTAGGTGGCGTAAACAGCACACAGCTCACCGATTAATACTGCCATTTCAAACATCACAAATAATTATAATGACAGATTTAAAGAAGCCAAAAGACATTTCAGAGACCGGTGGAAGAAGTTATATAGGTGTCATCCAATTACTATTGTGGAAAACAACCTTGGATAAAATAATAAAAATTTTGAAATAAGTGAGAGAGAATAGTGACTTAGTCATCTCTCTACGTTATCATGCAGCTCCACTATGTCGAACTACAGTTAATGTTGTATTATACAATGGTGAACCACACTCTAATTGGAATAATTAGGAATAACCTTGATTTCAAAATTCATAAATTTCTATCGGGCAGAATAATTAACAATCAACGATCTTAACAGAGCTTAAGCAATCGGAAAAAACAGTAGTTTCTCAGAAAAACCAACTTCCCTTGAATTGTTGCACTAATAAACCCATAGAAAGCTGCGAAATACGTCAACAGGTCACTGGTTATGGAACGAAAAAAAAATGAAGCAAGACAATTGAGAGCGAGAAAAAGAACAGAGTGCTTAAAAAATGAAATAAGGCGTTGTTCAAGTTGAAATTCCCGAAATTTATTAGCATAATAGGAATAATGGGTCCTATTGCTATCGCAAATGAGTTGAGGCTGATTGTCGATCAGATTCAACATGTAAACGAAATCACACTTAAGCAGCATTACAAAAGCAACATTTAAACTTCTCAGAAAGGGCCAAGATTAAAGCGATGAACAGATTTAGCTGGATTGACGAATTCGTAGATAGTAGACTAAAATTTGAAAAGGAATGATTCTTCCATTCTACTGGACACTAAACATCAATAATGCAAGTAAAAAGATAATTGGCATAAAAATTTTTGGCATAAATTAATCGAAATCAGTCACAATATTTTGATTTATTCAAACTGATTCATTTCAAAACAAGATCTTCACTTTTCTATCGTGAAAGATTTGAGGCAGAGCGTCGATCAGTGGTCGATTGCGTTGAAGAAACCACACCCGAATCACCGTATTCCGTTAAATGTACCACTGGTTGTTCGTCCATTGGAGCAAACAAGTATAGCGGAACGGTCCTAATGAAACAGATAAATAAGAATTCTCGACACTTTATCTAAAATTTTGTTAGCAAAAATCTCCATAACTACCGAATAAGGTGAAACCTGTAAAGTGCATCTCGGGCATCCTGTCTTCCGAGTTCCTCGAGAACAGTACATAATCGACCAACGGTTGCTGTTTCTGGACACTGCAACGCCCATTCCGCCAGAAGTTGGTCGGTTCTCGAAAGACTCTGTCCTGTCGAATCTACTTCCGGCAGCTGATCAGTGAGATTTAATTTGACCGCAAGGATGGACCTGATTACATCATAATTAAATCCATCCCACCGAGTAAAATTAGCTTAAAACAGATATCAATGAAACCAACCAATCTCTGCCCATGGCATCTGAAGGATCCAAAAGCGCAGCTAGTTCGCAACGAGATGGAAGTTGTAATTGTGCAACTCCAACATCGATACCAAGCGTCAGCAGAGCAGCCACATCTCGCGATCCGAAACATACAACATCTGTAAACAATTCATCGCCTTCCTGATTATTACGGATAGTTAACGACTCCGCTTGTTGCATCGCCATAATTGTTTCTGGAGCATAAACCGCTGGATTCACAAAATGTTCCTGAAATATGAAGTTTGAACTGACTGACATTTCTTCACAAAATCTAACTGGGAGGAAGAGAAAAGAAAGGTGTTGAGGATTAATAGAATAAGTGAGATCAAGAAATGATATGTTTTAGTGAAGCACCAGCCAAACTAAAATTCCACTTCATCAGTCAGATTACCAAACCGATTAACTTTAAACTAGGTGTTGATTTAAGAGACGTGAAATAAGCTTTGAATTAATAGCAGACCAAATATAAAAGGAGAAAACATATATGCAAACTTACCCTCAGATGTTTAGGAGAAAGAAAATGTCGTTCAAGTGAAATGCCCGGTGCCACTTCTTGAGCTGTTTGCTCCACAAGGTTAGTTATATCTTCCAAAAAATAAAAGCAAGAAGTAGCTATTTCACATGGACCTCGTACTTGAATTTCAACTGCATCACCGTGCAAGCGAATCAACGCCTCCATTTGGCCTGAGTTCATCTTGCTGCAGCCGTTCCATTGCATCAGATCTGCGTCCATTGGATCCTAAAAGTCGATATCAAACTTTATAATAATAACAATTTATAGAAAAGTTATACAATATGACTAATGGAAATCAATATTCTGTGTAACTGTCAGATGCTTAAATTTTTAAATGAATTGATTCTCGACAAATTGATATTCGAATTAAAAAATGAATGCATTTGGACCTAAATTAATAGTCAAAACTTCAGAAACGAAAAAAGACAATCTGAAACGACTTACCTGAAAGTCATGCATCGATCGACGCAGCGCGACTTGTATTCGCGGAAAAGTGCTCTGAAGTGAGCGTTCCATTCCACGCATCGGTAAAACCCGTACTCCACCATAAACATAAGTTGGCCTATCACGTTGCCAAATATCTCTAGAATGTGATTATTATGACTGTAAATGAAAAATTCATCAGGAATCCCTGAGGAATTGAAATATCTTGATATCAAAATTTGAAAATAACATAGATGAGGCAATCTAGAACTTTACGAAAGGAAACAAATTGTTTATAAAAATGATCAAAAATTTACTTCGGGGGATCCAAAGTATTAAAAGCTGGAAATTCAAATTCTGCTTCGCCATCAGAATCAATAGGCGCACAGAGTTGTAATGTGTCCAAAATCCGTAGTAAATCGGATGGATCTGAGATTTCCGAATAAACTGGTGCAAAATCATCAAGCGAATAACAGCCATTCATATGACAACGTGATAAGAATTCTGCGGATAGAAGATTGCCCAGCACGTGGGTACCAAGCCATTCTGGTGACAACACAACATAATCTAATTCTGATACCTCGTCCCGTAGATAGACGACCTGAAAAAATTCAAATGAAACTTGATAAAAGTGAATCTTATTTTAACCTGACAATTTTCGGGATAAATCTCATCGATAATATGAATGATTACCTCCTTAAACAAATTCTGGACGACTAATCAGTGATTGAGCATAAGCAATTTCTTCTGAATCCTTATTTCATACCAGAATGAAATACATTTCCACCTAACTTCTCACAACTCGTCCTCATTTCACATTATTACCATTATTGTTTTCAAATTTTTTCAGAATTGACGACTATCTCTAGCCTAAAGATTCAAAAATTCTATCGCTTTTACCCACATTTCGATATATCGAATCCAGCAATGGCATGAAAACAACAATATTTGTACGTATAGAAATTGAAACCTAACATTTTCATCGTCTTAATAACCAAACACCCAAACTTCAACAAAGAAGCGCTAAACCTCGCCAATGAGTTGCAGTTGCTGGATTAATTGTCTGCAATGACTATCACCAGCCAGTGAATTCACCTCATTTCGTACCAAAGTAGTAAAATGTGGCCATGTTATCACTGGAAAAGAAGCATGCTGCTTGCGTAACCCAGCAATGTATTGCACCGTCGTGTCTAATAAACCCAAAGGCTTTTGTAGTCGCTGCAAACAAAAAAGCATTTTTTGAAATTTTTCATAAGTAATTTACGAATGAGACGACTTTTAAAATGTTAACTGAAAGTGATAGAACTGACGACTTTTAAAATGTTAACTAAAGGTGAGAGAATTGGACATTCTAGCTCGTTTTTGTCATTCGATATAAAACATCTTTCAATTGAAAGAGAAGCACTTGAACGCACGCGATTAGTTACTGTAATGCTTAATTGGGATTTCTTCTAAATAAAATGACTTACCGAAAGTATGGAATCACGTGCTTTTGAAAGGTATATTTTGAGCGATTTCATTCCTATAAACTCGAAAAATTAAAATGTTGGCAATTTCATCAATTCTAATTTTTTTCTCACATTATATCTCTTTATTCTAATCTTTTCCAATTTCCAGATCGAAAACTTTGTCTTTGGTTGTATCCAACGGGCTGGTGGAAATTATACTAATATGTTCAAACCTTAAATGAACTGCAGTATTTCCCCAGTATCGCAGATATGAGAAACATTTTCATTCTAAATTTCAAATTAAAGAAAAGTACCTGGACAATTATTTTGAACTGAATTGAGTAGAATCAGTTGGTCATGTATATCAAAGTGCGTCTCGAAACGTAAGCGAATAGTTTTCAGCATTGCATCACCATCCGATGACACATAATCTCCATCGCTATTCCGCTGTGGGAAAAGCGCTGGCGTCGCATGAGTGCCAATTATTATTACCTATAGTAACAGTAACGTGATATTTCAAAGCAAAAAATTTTTTCTCAACATAAAAATGCTAAAATGGAAATATCTTAACCAAAAAAAAATGAAATAACCCTAGACAAAAAAATTTCATGAAGTAAAAAAGACCGAAAATATTCGGCAAGTAACTCGAACCATATCATTTCTAGTAAATATATCTCACACTGCATGGTCCTAACGGATACTACAAAATACGAACAAATCAAAACGAAAATTCGAAAAATACGAAAAAAAATTACCAAAAATCGGGATTAAACCACTTTAGATTCTAGAATTATATTCTATTTTACAAGACATGATGCCAAATTATAATCACCTTGCTTCTTCGTGAAATGATTCCGCAATGTCCAATCGGTTCACTTGGAGTGACCCGTCCTTTCAAGAAGTTCATCCAATAAAGCACTTGTTTGTACTGTATCTCTGTCGGATCGGTACAACGATATACAATTACATGAACACAATCAGTATTTCCAACGAAATGATCATATGCCATATGATATGGTTCGTAACCACCAAATTCCCAGACGGAAAATTCACCGCACCCTGAAATGCTCGGAGAATCACTATTCTAATTTCAAATTTGCAAACACAAAAAAAATTTGCCGAATTATATTGGTTTCAAAATCATAAATAAGTATGAGATTCTTTTAAATCTAAAGTGACGCAGTGCAATGAAATAAATGCTAGGGAAGTACGGAAAAAAATTGTAAAAAATCATCAGAAACTGATGCAATAAGCTGGAAAATTCTAGCTTAGTCATACCTTGCAGCATAACATTCTGAACATCAATTCCACGAGTATATTGCAAGTGTGGTGCCACCCGTCTTCGGCTACCTTTCATATTGTTGTTCGATTCCATTGAATCCTCAAACGAATTGATCCCTTCATCTAAAGATAAAAGATGTGCTACACTATATTTGATAAAGTAATCTTAGTTTCTGGTAGGTAGTTCCTGATGATTCATCCTAAGTGCTGATTTGCTACTAAAGAATAATCTAATCTAATTAAAATGAATAACCTTGTGAAGGATTTAATGCAGTTGTCGAAGCGGAAGAGGACGGATTATCTGAAAAACGTCGCTGAACAGCACCAATTATGGATCCAATCACGCTGCCACTCTGAAGGGAACATATCAGTCGGGTTTTACCGACACCAGCATGACCGAAAACTTTCAACTTGATTCGACGTAATGAAATTTCCAGAGGACATAACTGTTCCACGCAAGCATCACGCGTTTGATCCTAGAAATGACGTAAACATGCAAACATAGCAATTTCCCAATAAGATAGAATTAAAAATCCTTATTTGGATTTTTGATTCACAACAGCTAATAAATCAAATGGATAAATAATGTAGAATTATAGTCCGAGAATAGAAACTAACTAATTTCATCTTCGCTAAAAGTGTACCAATCTGAGTATGCTCTTGAGCTAACGCGATAATTTCTGCTGTAAGCCCATCCTGAAATTAAAGAAAAAATCGAATTAAAATAAGTGAAAGTACCACTAATATTTCAGCTAATTTATCAATATATTTATCATTTACGACAAAAGTCCGTTAATTATATTATTGCAAAGTTATAAGACGTGACCTTATTGTATACTTTTCCCTCGGATTGAAAAGGATGAAGGTGACATGTAGTTTCGGGATTTCGGAAATTGCCTTTAGGAGAAGAACAAATTATGACTGAAATTTAAACAGAGAGAGCATTTACCTCCGAAGAGAAAAGCGTTCACTATCATTCTTCACTCTTTTATTCCGTTAACATTCACTCATTACATGCTTTCTCTGACTTTATAACAAGCGAATATTCAAGATGTCATTTTGAAGTGTCATAAGAGTATATTTTTCGAATTTAAATGCGTAATGAAAGGAAAGATAAGAATTAATAGAGTGATCAAGACGTGCTGGTAACTACTAACACAAAAAAAGAGGTCATTTGTAAACCTTTACAAAACAATATATCTTTCATTCGCAATCCTCTTCAAAAGATTACGTGATGCTAAAAATAATAAAGAAAAATCAGCTTTATACACTTATTATAGGGTCGCTCCGATTCGAAATCATATATCTCCTCCGAGGGTCCTGTAAAGAATAAAATTTCGAGCATAAAAAGCAAACAATTTCCATACCTTATTTTTTCGAAGAACATTGGCGCCAAACAAGCACAAACAGCGAATAATTTCGATGTGACCTTCTTTAGCAGCAACATGCAATGGTGTCAAAGAATTCTGAAAAAAATTATTAACAGTGTCGGAAAATCAGAAGAATTCATAAAAATTTCAATTCATTTTAATTATAAAATAATTACCCTCAAACAGTTAAACTAATAATTTCCATAATTCATAATAAGTTTTCCATACAGAGCAAATCCATGTAAAAATTCTCATGAATCATATTTAAATATTTTGTAAATCACCTTATAAATCTTATCAAACCTAAATATTTTGTGAACATCGTCATAAATCATCTCTTTACAAATTTTCCGATTTCCTCTCTGCAACGTATTAATGATTATCAACTGTAAACATCCGCATCCTAATAAATCTCCGCCTAGAGCATTTCACTATAAAAGACCAGGATAGCAAATAGAGGGGTTCCGGTTCGGCTTCAGCTTCCGCTTCCGCTTTTGCTTCTTCTTCTTCTTCAAAGATTTTTTTGGAAAAAGCCGTCTTCGAAAACACAATTCTTCTACACACAATTCTATTTCTTCATCTTTCTCGACTCAACAATTCAACTTTGCTTCAAATTGTTGCTGTAATCTCCATCTTATCAATAAAATATTACCTTGGCTTGTTCTTCAACTCAAATTTCAACAAACGAGGAATTGCTCTACCAACCTCAAACAACAGTAACAAATAAATTGTTCGTGAATCCAACCAAATCAAAAAACTTTCCAACTCAAATTTTCATGACAAATAGCAAGAAAAGAATAGTACAATGGAACGATAACGGATTTACTGTAGTGGAAGGTCGACTATAACAGCATTCTCCACGATTATTCTCATCTCTCACAACATCCTGATTACCGTTACCACAACATTAGTGGAATAAAACAGAACATTTTCAAGTAGAAAAGGCGAAAATTGACTCTTTTAGCATACGATAACCTTAAGTGCAATTGAACGGAAATCATTTATACAGTTTTCATTACTACTCGTATCGAATAAATTCATTGAAATATACAACTCTCTTTCTACCCTAATTTTATCAGTTTTTACTTCCAAAGTAAAAGTTGAAATCAGAAAATTGTTATAATTTCCATTTTTCTTTCATCTTTCCTTACGCATTTAAAATGAACAGTAGTACGAGTGTTTTGTTTTCCGTTTATCAATTCACACTACTACTGATTTACAGTGAAAAAAACTGAAAGTCACGTTAGCGCGTTATCTCTCTAAGCTTTTCCATTGCTAATTATGTTGTGGAGGAAAGTGGACGATAAATATTATATGTAATATTTTCTACCTCTATCATTGGCTGCGCCGAAGATATTACAAACAAAGGTACAGTTAGGACAAACATGAAAGCTAATAGCAGTGAATCATAAAACTTATTCCAAACTCAAATCCTTCAATTATATTTTTATCCTTTTATCAACGATGCTTTTACATAAAAACTCTCAATCGCTGTCTTTCTCCTTAACAATTAATCATATTGCTTTAGCAAGGATAAAGCTTAAGCAAGCTTAAAAAAATTCACGGAAAATGAACCTGTATGATCTATATCTTCTAATTTTTTCGGTGATAAAGCAACAGAACATACTATTATTATCTCCTCTGCGAAGTATGCATGTAGAGAATTTTCGGCAAAATAAAAATATTTTCTCAAACATGGTGGATATATGTTTCTAAAACTCTCAACAACCACTTTTTTCTTCCTAAGAGTTTTAATTCATCTATCAATAATTATCACTTACAATCAGTGTAGGTATAAATATATCACGATAAATGGCTTCCGGTCAAGGAATGGAACAAAAATATGCAGAAAAATCTTTTGATTCGAGAATTGAAAGTTCCTTTGTTCATTTATAATGGTAACTCTTTCTGTTCACTGCTACGAGCTCAGTGTTATTCAACAACATACTTACGATCGATATCAAGCAGTTATCAATATCAAACACTCTCTCCAAAAATAATTGGTAATAGCTTCCAGTTCACATTTAGTTCCAAAGTTCAAATCGAGCAGGAAAAAGAAAAGACCGGCACCTGGTTAACAACGTCGACAAGAGCACCGAGGTGACAAAGCGTTTGAACAGCCGAGAGAAGTCCGATACGAGAGGCGATGTGTAGAGCTGTGTCACCATTCTAAAAAGCACACATCTTTTTTTTTAATTTGGAGAATGAATGAGAAAGGAAGAGAGAGAGTAAAAGGTGAGATGGTGTGACGGATCGATATCTCATTTACAGGTATCCTTCTCTTTCACGTGCAGTTACTTAAAAGGACGCTTCTATCTTTTAATGGAAGCAATTTAATAGCTTATTTCAACACAAATTAGGGATCTAACATTTCTCAAGAGCGAACTCTAAAAATGAAAAAACGTTGGTCGAGATTGAGAAAACATGTACTACCAGCTCGTTTGCAAACGAACTTTCCAGCCTGAATGATATAACACTTCCTCATGCATCATCAACCGACCTTGTCCTGTATATCCAGTTTGCAACCTTTTGTTATCAGTAGCAATGCAATATCGATATGTGAACGCTTCAAAGCAAGATGTAGCGCCGTTTGTCCGATCTAAAAAGCGTTCAAAATTTTTAGATACGCCAAAATTAGAACTAAGTTATACCAAGTTATAGTTTTGCAATAAATCCACTGAGTTTCTCCAGTTATCAATCAATGAAAGATTTTTTCAAATTGAAATACAGTAAGAAAAAGGAATACAAATCACTGCAGATAATTATCTACAAATCACTAATACAACGTCTCCTTATTAAATAAGGTAACTACGTTTTAAACTTTCCTTAAAAACCATTAAATTTTATCCATTTCAAAAAACCGCAAATATAGTACTTCTGGTAAGACAGAAAAGGTCAAAAAATTCTACTTTATTCTAACGCCTTTCATTGGAAATTAAAGCAGATCCAGCAAAAAAGAAGTGCTTATTGGCTGATATTGTCGATGATTCCCGGGAAAAAAGCAAATGTTATAAATGCCTCTGGGAAAGAAGGAAGCCAATATGATGAGTAATTTCCAGGAGAGAAAGAAGATAAGAAGAGCCTAACAACTTTTCAAATGCAACTACAGCATCAACATGAAACATACTACTTAATCACCAATCAACCCTATAATTTAATCAACGGTCAATTGCTAAGGAGACAATCACAAACTCACAAAAATGACAATTTTTTCTCTCTTTCCTAAAAAGATACTGAAAAAGAAACACATAACAAATATTTAGACACGGAAAATCTTCAAAAGGATCATCAAATCCTAATGTGATTAATGTCTATCATTTTTAGATCTATGAATACCTATCAATGTTGTTGTGGAAGTAAAGGCGATATAAAGCCTATGAGTCACCGAAGATCTATCATACCGATCTCAAAACTACTCTATACACAATTATAAACTGTCAAAGTCTTTTATAGAACGCTAATGAAAGGTAAGAGAGAACTCCGATACAACTCTTAACCTGTGATTTGACATCGTTGCATTATTATCTTATAATATCACGGGAAGTGGAAAAGTTTGAAACAGAATGCGGAAACGGTTTGGTTCAGATAGGAGATAAGTTTGAATGAATAACAGCACCAAATGGGAAAACCGGGTTAAGACTGGAACGAAATACTAGTTAGGGAAAATGGAAAAGAGAAAAGGTTCCTGAAATTCGAAGTAATTTTCACTGATCTAAATCAATAACAACCAATACACATACTCATTCATACGCTTCGGCATTTTTTGAAATAGGTCAGACTGATCGTTCTCCGTCCATTTATCAAATATATTCATTTAAGATTTGTGTTGAACAGTTGATACGGAAGCAAACTATAACATTATTACAAACAGTACCCCCTTTAATAATTTCTTTTATCGATTTTTAACCACTTTAAACTGTCAGATACAATTGAGAAATCTCGTACATGTCAACAACTGCAAAAGGAATAGTAAACGCTGACATATACGTGAATTTGGTTTTATCAAACTGCACACTCCATTTTTCAGCAAGACGACTAATCAGGCTTTTGGAAAAAATATTACAAAAGAAGAAAATGATGAATCATCCAGTTAATAAAATATATTCAAAAATTAACAATAACCTGATCAACTGAATCGACTGGTGCCCCGGCATCCAGCAATGACTGGACACAGTCCACATGGCCACGAGCCGCTGCACAATGTAAAGCTGTTTCACCATCCTACAATCGATCATGAAATCATTATGCAAAATTTCTGGAGCTCCACTAGGATTCATACCTCGAAGAAAATGATACAATTAAGGTAGATTTTAACTTATTCTACTTTTGAAAAACATCACTTCTCACTCTCTTTTAAAATTGGAGCTACATTGTATGAAATGGAAAATCACGAAAAGACATATAGATATATACAACATGAGCACACACGCACGATATATAAAATTTAAATAGAACACAGAATTTCACTTATGCTAGTTAATAGGCAACAAGAAGTTCGCAAACTATACAGCCTAATTTTTTGCCCCCAATCGGCAAAGTATGCATGCAAGCGTGCGTGCAAAACACTAAAATATACAAACAGCACTTGTGAAATCCGTTATTTTCCAAATTTTAAATAAAAACTGAAATCTTAAAGTGCCTAAAATGTTCAGTATACCTTAAAAGCTTTGACGGAACAATTTTTTCACGTGTAATATCAGAAACAGTAGAAGGAAGTGAGTGCAGATATAAGATGATGATGACCTTCTCCTTTTTTAGTTATGAGTCAATAGCTGTCTTCTTTGAATTGGAATATAACCTTCCACATCACTTTCAGGATTAGTAACCCGCATAACACCGCCCAGGCCTATGGTAGTAAAGGGGGGAAGATAGATATCTCTTGGAAAACTATGAAAATCTTTCAAATTCTCAATTTTGTCTTTTGTCACATCCCATTGCACACCTTTTCACATCTATTCACAGTAACTTTTTCCTTGAAACAAGGAAGAATTTGAAGAATTATCAAAACTATGGAGATATTATTACTCGAGAGATATTTAATGAAACTTTTGATTTCATCAGATGAAATGAAGCTCACTATACTTCCCATTCAATATCACAATTTAACCATCACGAGTAACGTATTGATTACAATAATCCGACTATCCTGCACTCCAAACTATCTTAAGTGCTGTGTTATTATCCAACAAACATTCATAAAAGGAAGAAAGAAAGATCTCTGGAGGAATAAGTGACGTAAAACACATGGAAAAAATTATGGAAGCATGCCGAACTGTCAGGAGTTACTATTATCAATATATCATACATTCCCATCATTCAGAAAGCAATATATCTAATGAAATAGAGTTTTCAGTCCAAAACTAAAAAATATAAATCAATCTTCGAGAAAATCCAATATCAAATGTGAAGTGGTGATTATGAGAAATGAAGATGAATAAGTAAATTCATTCCGCGTAAACTGTTACCATTTAAATAAACTTACGTCAATAGCGCAAAACTTTCGGTATCACTTGCACTGGTGAAGGTTAAGAGTGAAAAAAGACAAATTGAGGACAATGAAAGGAAAGATATTCCATCCTTTCTTTCACGATCGATGAAATGAGAACAGCCAAATGACTTGTGGTTTTTGCACAAAACTTCACTGTGATAGCGAAGCTCACCCAGCATTAAAAATTCGATCTTACCGCGCTTATTCCGCAAAATAAAGTAAAAGGTTCTATTCTAATGCTTGGCAAACAGATTCCTTTCATATCATATAAAAACGGATTTCTTTTAGATTTATATGATATATATGAATTAAGTTGAATAATGTTCCGTTAAGGACTAACCGTTGTAGAACTACAATATTGATCCCAGTCTTGGTCCATATCAGTAATTAGTGAGATAAATTTCGTTGTAATAGGTGTTGAACGCGAACACGGAGATGGTAGTGTAGCAGTGATCGGCATTGATCCCGAGCCAATAGTACTCGAGATATCGCCTGGTTGCTGGATTAATGATTTGTTTAATTAATATACCAAGCCTAAGCAACAAGATGCATTTATGGCGCTGGAACTAGCGTGATCACTGATGATCGAATATCTGGACGAGCTGGAGGTAAATGAAAGGATTTCGTGAAAGCTACTGTCCTATCACTACTTCATGCTCCATTTTTCATCAACGGCAACTGCGCCACAAAAATAAAGCAGTGAAGTCAAGTCGTAGGATTGTCTATTTATCAAACGAGATAACTGCAGGTGCAGAAAGGACGAAAAGGTGAGAGGGTAGATATACCGAGTGCAGTTTCTTGTTGTTTTTGATCATCGTGTAGCAGCCGTAGAGCCTGACGTACTGCTGTAATTGTTTCCCTCGTTATCCACCCACCCACTATTTCTACAACTACCGATATCCAAAATACCAAACTCATCTTCTGTCCTTCTAAAATGCATCGATTTCACGATGAAGTTTTATCAGGGCATCGATATTCGGACAACACATTCAGGTAAACCTGGTGATTTCTATCGGATTAAACTATTGAGAATACGAAGTGCTCGCTCTAAATTATAGGTTAAATGGATGAATGGATGAAGAGGCGGAAGTAAGACTGTGTACTCTTCCTGCTGAACATGTAATAAAAACACATTCAACCACCACCAGAAATTTGCTATGTATGTGTCGTCGGTGACGGATTGAGGTAGAGAGAGAGGGGGAAAAGAGCGAAGCAAAGGAAGTCGGGAATGATAAGCATGGTGGAGGAGAATGATAAGCCATAGCGAAGGATGATATGAAGGATAAAACGTCGACGTCTAGATGAAACCGAATGCTCCGGTAAAAGAAACAGGAAAGGATGATGGAGAGAACTGAAACGTCATTACGGATTGATAGATATGAAAGTGAAAGAATCGATTTGTCAAAGAAAAATAACTGATGGCACCGGGAGGACAATTATTTCGTTTTTTTTATTCTCATCAAATCAAATGTAGAGTAAGAACTGCAATCCTTCCATAGATTAAAGGAAATATATAGCAAATATTTTTGTCACTTTTGTTAACTGAGAGGAAAACTGGTGTGAATACTGATGAATCATTGCCAGATTCAAGATTAAGAGAGGTATTGCTAAAATCTGTGACTGTTGCTGAATACCTACCTACCTATCCTATCCGAAACTGGAAACTCTTTCATGAATAGAAGGAAGGGATGAAGAGGAGAAAAAAGAGCGGTCAATTTTTATGACTGCATATGGACAGATCCATCTCGATACTCTTACACAATCATATAAACTGAAGGTAGTTGGCCCTTCACGAAAGCCAGTACTCTTACATAGAAGGAGGAAGTTTAGCTAAGCTAACAACGTCTATCAGGGGAAAACCAAAAAAGTCATAAACAGCCAGCCAACTCTAGCTTCCAGTCATCGGCATCTGGTTGCTATAGCTACTCACGCTCGTTGTTAGTGGAAACAAAATGAATTTGGCAAATCCATATCGTTCAGGAGACCCTTGACCTCATCGAGGTCAAAAGTCACTTCTAGCCTGACTGGCAAGAAAAAAATAGTAATGTAACTCCTGGACAACTTTAACAAGTATGTACTTTTTTCTTTTAAAAATAAACTAAAAAAGGAGAAATGAAAAATTTGAAGTCTTCGATTTCCTCAGCTGTAAAATGCCTCAACAAAAAGATCGGAAATTAGGAAAGAATCTTCCTATTCCTAAAAGCTCATAACTTGTCTTTTCGCGGGACTGTCTCAAGGAATTTACCCCCTCTGTTCTCTTCTCTTCACATCACTCTTCGAACTCAAAAGTAAACAATATCAAAAGGTAATTCATAGAATGGTAAACTCATCAACCTTACTTTTTTAACGAAATTGACTCTGAAAGATGAAGGAAAGGGAATTTATCGGAGAATGTTAAAATCTTACAACTTCAAATTTTCATCTGAAATTTCCTTCTCTTCCATCTCGAATCGATAATATTTCAAGCTTTATCGTTTCAAAAATAACTTTTCTCACAAATTATTCTTAACTCTCAGAAACTTTTTTACCTGACTATTCTAAACGAACAAGGAAGGTTTCCTGACTTGCCAGGCAATATTATTAATTTGAAATTTCTATATTTGATTAGTCAAAATTTAACATTTGAATGGACATAACCACAACAACAGATTGCAACATACGCTAAAACCAAACATGTGAAAAAAATAAAAGAGAACTACCTCGAAATCAAGAAACCCGAATTTAAGAATTAAGAAAAATTGAACTGAATTTTATCCACCTCAAATTTTTTGATGATAGTAAGAAAATAGTGTAAAATATATATCAGAAGTAACAATTAGCTGAGATATAAGAATAGTTCAACCGTGAATATAACATAAGAATTATATATCTCGGCTCAATTTATCAATTTCCAGGAAAATACGATGATATAACGTAAATGGAATAACCCTTTCGAGAGATACTATACATTTCTCTCTCTTGCATAATTCCCATCCACAAGAATAAGAGTGGGCAGAAATCATGAGTTGCCTTCATTTTATCTAAAACTTCAGTGAGAAATAATGGAAGGAATCCAACTGTCACCAAAATTCTTATCATCTTGATTGTTGGTGGAGTAAATGGAAAAATAATTTTCTGATTGTTTTCCGAAACGAACCTGATTTCTGAGATGAAGAGGTGGACTGAACCTGCACAATACCCTGAGAAGTGCAGTATAACCATGCCAACTTGCAATATGCAGTGCTGTCTCATTGTGCTGCAATGTCAAGAAAAGTGAAGTAAAACATCATATCCAATATCTCTTTCCTTTTCTTATAAAAACTGTTCCAGAGGTCATTCGATCATACCTCGTCTTGCAGCGATGAGTCAGCTCCACGTTCTACCAACAACAGTGTCGATTCAAGTTGTGCATAACGAGTAGCCACGTGAAGTACACTTTCTTTATTCTGTAATATTCTATAAATCAGATCATGTTCGCCGCAAACTCATTTTTTCCTACTATTCCCATCTATTAGCATATTTCACCAATAAGTATGAATTTAGAATTGTTCTTTTCGACCGATAATAATTTGGAGAAAAACCTTTAATAGGAGTGATTGAAAATTTTTCGTTATTAGTACAGTAAGTACATTACAATGGTTGGAGAGTTAATGGGATAATTGATCAAAATATTTAAAAGAAGAGAGAAATTTCTCCTAGCTGAACAGACCGCCATCGGAACTTTAACGAAGTTTGGATACTGTGATGCGAAACTGATTAGGGAACAGCTGCCATTTTGTAATGTAAATATAGAGATGGACAAGGAATAAAACCTTATTAACAGTATTGATGTTCATATTTTCCTCGTTGGTGATGTAGTCCAGGATATTAGTCTGGCCATTTCGCGCAGCCCAAAAGAGTGGTGTGTCACCCCGCCGATCAGGTGCATCCAGCGCAGCACCTTTCATGTGCAAGTAGTGCACAACATCAAATTGTCCTGCACCTGCAGCCACATGCATCGCTGTTTCACCCATCTGAAGCACTTCCAACAACAACAACAAACGTACCACCTTACTTCACCTATATTAAACTTCGATAATATGAACAAAAAAAGAAGTTACTGTTGCAAGGGAAGCTCAATTTCATAATTATTTCTTTCCAAAGAAACCTTAACTTGTAAAATTAATGTTTAGCATGAACCAGATACTTTGCTGTAAACTTTGTTGGCATATTCACTACAATAAAAGTGAATACCGATGATAACGTCATTTCGAACTTTATATCTATAAATCATACTCGATTGGCTATGTTCAAGTTGATTCGATGCAATACGGCCAACTGATCAAGTCCTGCCAAATTACCTTCCTCGCATGCAATCAGCATCGCTGAGACAATTAGTTCTTCCTGTTTTATATGCACGCTTGTCAAACATAATTAGAAAATAAGCTATTTTATTTAGAAGCATGATGACAGACCAAATTACAAGGAAAACGGAGTAAATCATAAATTTCTTGATTGCTACGCCTTTCCGAGCAACATACTTAATTACTTCAAGTATCTCGGCTTCATTAATAACCCATCAAACTGATTCGAGACCATTCTTCCTCTCAGTTCAGACAATTTTCATTTCACTATCAGTTTTTCTCAATTGAAGGAGAGGAAAATCCGACAAGGATGGTCAACCCTACATTTTCATGTACTGCGACTTATTATGGCTACGTCAACAGTACTAAATCTTATTTTACTCTTTCTTCACCCACTTTCATTCTAAGAATTGTAAAAATTTAGACATATGCTATGCAGATCTAGCTTAAACTGGGCAATACGGAAATGAGCATTCTTTTCCTCAATTAGAGGGGAAAATCAAGATGAAGCTCATATCAAACAGATGGTTAAAAAGAAACTTACAGGATCGAATCGTGAACTGACAGATCGGCCAACTTCTAAAGCCTTTCGCAAAGCGGATCTTGCGCCTGCAGTCATTTTATTGCAAGCTATTACGATATCCACAGCCCTCTAAAACAAAATTTCTTCATGTTACTCTAATTCAAAGAAAAAAATTAAAACAAAACTTATGACTGCAACAGTTTAAGAGAAAGGAATCTGACCACAAAGCATCACATATAATGAGAAATGATTTGACTATGTTTCGGAGATGAAGAAGTACTTCTAATCAAGAGAAAGCTTTAATTCATTATGACTTCACAGTTTTCACAACTATTCACTGAATAAGGGAGGAAAAGGTTTATGCTATCATTTTCCATAATTATACTGCTTTTATGTAAGCATCCGGAAGAAATTAAAAATGAAGCTTAAAAGTAAATGCTTGAAATGGAACATGCAGCAAAAAGAAATAAAATTTAGCATCAATGAGAACTATTTAAAAAACTATTCGGTGAAAGGGGAATTCAAAAAATTTAAAAACCTCAATTTCGGAGCCAAAACATGTTTTTAGATGATGTAATCTTCAGGCTAAAATTCTCGTCTGGATTTTTCTTAATTTCATTTTCGTTTTATCAGATATGAATTTAGAGGACCAAATAATCCTAGTTCTACATTATTCCTTATACTTTGTTACTCTCGTCTTTTTGTGTACATTTTGTTATTCTCGTCTACTCAAATTTCTTCAGTCAACATTACTTCACATTTCGATATTTTATATTACAAATTTCAAAGATTAGAAATTTAACTTCTCCAAGGAAAACGGGACATAGCAATCTCAACCAAGAAAAATCTTTATATAAATTCAAATTGAGATGCCCTGCATGAGTAAAATTTATGAAAAACAGGAATAGATATGTTAATTTTTGTGAATTTTCGAAAAATGGAAAAGCCACCAGGAAAATGCGGCAATCATTGAATATCAGTTTATTAATGTTGAATATTTAAATCTAAATTAGAATAGATACCCTCCATTTTAAGCGTATTTTGAAAGAGCGCATTTGCGCCATAGAAATCATCGAGTGTTGTCGAACATCGTTAGCTAGTCCATCAGGCTGTAAGCAAATGATGAATTAGGTCATTAATGACATCATTTTATCAATACAGAGTAATTAACTATAGAAATGAGAATACGGTTTTTGAGATTTTACTGTGTGAATTTGATATCTCACTTTTCGAAGAATTAATGAATGAAGATCTTTGTAAAGTTAACTTGGTCCCAACTTTAATATTTTTTTTATCTTTGCCTTATTTGTTTTTAGCTGAAAGAAAAGGAAATTGAAAAGAAGACTTCTAGTGACGACAGAATAATATACTTTCAAACAATTTCGGAAACTCTCTTTCATCTTTTCCCAACTTTGATTTTTTATTCTTCCTTAATCATCAGCTCCTTTAGTGAAATTAGTCTGTTCGGAACGAGTAATTTTTTTAGGAATTTAATTTTTACAGACAATTCGAAAACAAATTGCGCAGAATATTCTCAGTAAAATTAGAAAGATCTTTAAGGCGTAATAAGAAACATACGCCTCGAATCCAAGGATGTCTGAGACATTCATCAACAGTAGCGCGTTTACGTTGATCTCGCACGAAAAGGTGACTAATAAAATCCTTAGCGTACGGTGAAATATGTTCAAAATAACGTTCACTGAAGTGATAATTTACAGCTGATATATTTACAAACGTTTCATCGCGTGTTTCACCGAGAAATGGTGAACCACCACTTAACCTGAAATAAAATTTGTGAAGAGATTGAGAGTAAATCATATCAAGTTAAAAGGTAAAGGTAGAAATAGTGGAGTCATTAATGACGTCCGGCTTTCTCCTAAATCGGATCTAAATAAACATTATTTTCTTGTTGGAGAAATCCTCATAATAACTAACAATATGTACGTGACAACGCCTAATGCCCACATATCGGTAGCGGAAGATAAGGGCTCATAATTGACCACTTCAGGAGCTGAAAAAATTGAATTGACGACGTAAGATGGAAAGAAGAATGATATATCGTTTTCAGATGGAAACTATAATTTTCTACTTATGACACCTTTTGCAATGATTAATAAACTAATAAAATGATGGATTCTATCCCAGTCCGAGGTATCTGCTATGCATCAATAAGCTTCAAGCTTTATATGCCATTGTTGTCCAATTCCAATTTAGAATTGTTCTATAAAACAATAAAAGAACATGAAAGAAAGACAGAGAGAAGAAACTGAAATAACCTTACCCACAAATTCAGGTGTACCTATCATATCTTTAACAACGGTTCCTGGCAAAATCCTTCTTGAAAGACCGAAATCAATCAGTTTAATCTTCGACTCACCTTTCTTCCTGAGCATCACATTCTCTGGCTGCAATGAAATTCAATTCTTCAAATAAATAAACACATAAAAGTTGTTCGAATAAGAATAATATGTTACTTCGCGTTACTTCAAAAAGGATAAAGTCAAAAAGAAGTTACTTAGCAAGGTATGTATCCAACGACCAAAAGTTATAAGCTGAGATGTGAAGCATGAATTTATTGGATTTTATATAATTTTTTAAATTATATAAATTTCCCGCAATCCCGCAATCCTTAATAGAATGTGGGGAAGATGTAAATGAAATAGCAGAAGAATCAAATAATTCTACCTTGATATCCAGGTGAACAATGTGGTTGTCATGCAGATGTTTAATAGCGAACAAAATTTGTTGGATAAAAGCCGCTGCCTCAGCTTCACCAAGGCACTCTTTTGCCGAAACATAATCGAACAATTCGCCACCGGAAACTCTTAAAATCACTTCCGTGACATCATGATTTCCTATCTAACCAACTTTTTTCCTTCCTACTCATCTCTGGAACTGCTCATCCTCCCTATGTTTCTCGTCTACTCTAACCCTTTAGATCTTTTTCCCTCCCAAGACAAACAGAAACTCTCTTTTTCAGTTTTCTTCTGTAGCACATTGCTGAATCCTACCGATAAAGAGACCATGAAAACGTCTAATTTTTATGACCTTATAATCGGTAACATATAATGAAGTTCTCATCTCTTAGAATATATTAGCTATAAGTTTTATGAGTTTATGAGCTATTACCACGCAATCTACTAATAGGAAATCATTGATCCGGAGGCTCAACAGAAAATTGAAAGAAAAATAAAAGTGAAAAGGAAAAGAAATAGCGAATATGATTAATTACAGATAAAGGACAAACAAGAGTATTTCATGCGAAGTTAGCCAACTTAGCACCTCAGACAAATGACGAAAAAATCATATCACCAGAATCTGCATTTCAAACTCAGTTATTCCTTTTCACATTAAAACATCACAAATCTAATTTCATAAATCATTCATTGGCGAATTTCAGATTACATCGAAAAACTTACAGTTCCAGAACCAGGATCACATCCGAAGCTGTTTCGTACACTTCGAACAGTTTGATGGTATATTCATATCCACCAACAGCTCGCAATACATCAATTTCTCGCTCGATATTACAACGTGTAACGCCACGGCGAGAAGTCGCGTAACGTCGCTTCTTGATAAATTTTGCTGCAAACTGCTCACCCGATAGTCGATGAATTACTCGTCGAACAACAGCGAATTGTCCGCTGAAAACTACGCCATAAAAATGGAGTAAAAGGGAAATGAGGTGCAATGACCAACGAGCAAAATAAGTAAATCCAATTTTCAGCAAAAAAAATTTACAAAAAATTATTTATCCATAAAAAATACTGATTTCCTAATCCTCGTAAAATTAAACTATTTTCAATGCCACTCCTACCTTGTCAAGTCTTATTTCGTCTTAAATAGAGCAAGATTCCGCGGTCTGATCTGGCCTACTTATAGTCATGCTACTACCTGATGATGCTAATTATTTGTAACAGAAAGAAAATAAACAAGTCAAGTTTAATGTGAAATAACAAACAAAAAAATGTACTCACTTCCCAAGTTCTTCCGCAATTTCATAAAATTGCTCGAAAGGCTCTTCGCTGAAACGAAAGGTTGAAGTGTCAAAAGCTGAGTTCGAGGTGCTGCTACTAACTTGGCGATGGTGAGCATCTTTCATAGCTATCTTATCACAATTTTGATAGCATTCACCTCGTCCACTGATTGACAGTGCTGCGACAGCGTTGTTGATAGTCAGTATTACTCACTATTACTTTTTGCAATCGCACGCTTAGCAGACGTGAGAGACGTCTATCATTCACGTTCGTCACTCACCACCGTATTATCCACGTTATTTCTTCGAGAAGTATGATGAAAAAATACCGGGAGTGCTATATCAGTCAGTAATAATGTAAAGAAATGCTTCTCAATTAGGAGAACATCTTCACTAGTGGAAGAACTGCTCTATCAATCATTATTTAAGAATGTAATAAGTTGAAGGAAAGAAGATAGAAATCAATCTGTCGTTATTGTCTTCTCTTCCGTTGAAACCTGAAAATTTGCGTATTTATAAACAAATTATAAACTAACAACTAAGAGACAAGAAAAGTCCCTTTTCCACATAAAAAATACGGTGATCATTTCTCAGTGAGTGAGCACGTACATAAATGCAACAAGAGTTACGTGCAAATTCTGATCATCGCAGGATGTTTTTAAGTAGCATCGAAAACCGTGATTAAAAACGGATAAAATAATCATCTTAAGAGCAATAACACTGCCTTACCCCTTAAGCGATATTAGCTCATCTGTGGACCACACTTAATAGAACTGTCATTCCAGCTGATCATCTTTCTGCATATCTCATATAATGCCATAATAATCTGACGTGATGTCTTATCCGTTTGTCGCATATTTCAAAAAGTTAAGCTTACTCATTAGTTCCACTCACATATCACTTACATATAACGTAACAGACAGATGATATTTGAGAAGCATAAAATGAATTTTAGAAGTCCTATTTAAACTAACAACTATGAACTTTCCATGTTAGAAAGATATTTTGCAATTAAAACTGATGTGACATATGACGGAAAGAGAAATTAATAGGATAACTAACACGCGGAATATGACTATTTGTAAAGGGTGGAAATAACACTTGCAGTATATGGTATGGTACCTGATAATAGGGAACCCAACGTATTAATTTGATTCAACCGATAAACACCATTTTTTAATTCCATTTTGATGAAATATTATTCGCATGTAGTCAATTATTGATGAGATTGAGTAAAGGAGGAGAAAGGTGAATTGAAGTGAGTGGGGTGAAGTTTGGAGACCAGCGTACTTTTTTTGAAACTGTTCTTATTAAAACTGAACTTGGTATTAGTGTATTGTGAGACAGAGTGGATTATCTTGCGTATTTTTTTTTATTAATTTAGTACGAAACTATGACGGAGGAGAAAAGTATGGAGCAAAACATGAACGCACAGACACACACAGAAATAGATCATACTGAACGTATTAATCAAACAGGAAAAAGTCAGTAATGCCAGAAGCGATCTTCGATGTCGAGAGATCTTAGGAAATTAGTACTGAAGGTTAATAGGTCAAATTTTATAGAGTTTGCATCCAATAAGTGACATAATAGTATCTCGAATTAATCTATTATCTTTCACCTATCAATCATACGATAACAGAAGAACCTTTCCTATACAAGTGATAAGTTAAATAGCGGCAAAACAGGTAAACTCTGATAAAGACGGAAATGAATGAAAATAGTAAGATATAATGCTGACCAATCGGTCACTCGCTCTTACATTCTTGTCAAACTTCAATGCTACAGAACGCGGAACAGATTTTCCAGTAAATTTGTTTCCAGGAAGTTGGAGAAGCGTAAATGAAGTGTAAATTTGGTACAGGATATACGAAGAGTGTTGTTGTCAATGGAGCGTTATTGCAGGAAGTCAACAACTGCTGCTATTTTCGTCTCCCTCTCTTTTGGGATCGGATCAACGCTTCGCTTTCCTTCTTGCAACGATGAGAGGCAAATCTCGAACAATTTAAATAAGCTTACCGGATCTAAGTTTGAATAGTAGAAAGCACTGGTAATGATACCACTGATTCCTTACTTCCCAACATTTCCTGCTACTTCACTTTCCCACTGCTGACAACAACATAATACACTCATCTTCATTGTTTCATCTCGAGGTGTACTAAATTCCTGAAGTTGGGTAGGTTGTTTCCTGGCGTTCTTCCTGGCCAAAGGTCAGAACACCCTACAATATACAGTTAATATGGGAGTGGTAAGAGATAAGTGAGAATAATATTCACGTTTGATAATTTCTTTCTTTATCGTTTCCTTTCTTTCTCCGTCAATCGCTGGACAATTTTGGGAGAAATTCACTGAGAGTTGCTAATTTCGCACATCCTTTCCTCCCTTTTTTTCAAACGCTTAACACAAACAGCTTCAAATTTATCAAATTCATTGTCAAACTGTTCAATACATTGAGAGATGGAATTCAGCATTTTCCGCACAACTAATTAATTAACTGTAGGTAATTAATTTATTTGTAATTATCATAGATTTCAAAGCAGAAAAGATTTTTTTGGATGAAATATGTGCTGTCACAATATTTCAACTAGCAAATGGAAGAATATTGCGTAACTGAGAGACCACTGGTAGTGTGGGTTCGATTCTAGCTCAGAGCAGCCCCTTTGTTATATGGATAAGAAAGAAAAGTTAGCACCTGCGAAAATCTTCAGAACGATTAAGCTCAAAGAAATGGAAATGACTAAAGGGAGGGAGAAATAAGGACATGATTTTCCGCAATACCTTTCAATGCAGCACTTCCTATCAGACACTTGCTCTTACATCTCTTCTCTTACGCCGACTTCTACACGAACGAAAACAATACAACTTATTTTCAGGAAATATTGAATGGATGCAGGTTTGTTCTTGGAATCGTTAAGTTCGGAAAACGATTCTTCACTTCAAATGATTGTACTTACTATCACTTCTTATAAGAAAATGTGACTTCTTCAATAACCAAAAATGATATCAACATGAAAGAAAGAGCCTTACTAACTTGAAGGAATGTCCCGTTCAGAATACCTGCACGAACACTCTGACCGGAGCGTTTAAGCTTGATGATAATATATTGTTTGCCTTATTGCTCCAAATTTTTCAATTCCAGGACGCAGCGATGGTTCCGCAAAACCCTAATGGAATCGATAGAGATAATTTAGATGATAAAGAAAAATGAATCGTTGCAAATCTACCACTCTGTAATTGACGAAAAATTCGATAATTGAAAACACAAACCGAAATATGAAATCGATAAGATAAATGAGAAGGTATCGATAAAGTGCTCTGCAGATTACTCAGCGATCGGATAATTGACGTTCAATTCAGCTGATGAAGAAGGAAATGAGAGAAAAGTTGAGACAACTAAGCAAATAAATACATGGCTGATAAGCAGCTGTGCAAATAAACAAAGATGAAAGGAAGGAATAAAGGGCAGAGGAATTACCGATACGATACAGTAAGGCTGGAACAGTACCTGACTTCATCTGACCGGAGAATGGAAGCTGAAGAAGTAAGAGGAAGAGGCGGATTAAGTGAATGAACAAATCGATTAGCAATACACTTCGTTGAACGAAGTGAACTGACGTTCCGTCTCTCCAGCAGTTAGGGAGATGGGAAGGAGTGCTGCTGGCAGATATATGCCAATTATACAAGCACTTCGATAGATTCCGGAAGTGTCGTAAGATCAGTACGAAATCGATTAGTTCGATTCGATCACAAGACTGATCGATTCGCTGGTCACTGCATCACACTGCTCTCCACTCTATCTAATACATCATCACATCACTTGACATCACATAAACTTTTCAGCAGTGTGTTTTTTCGGCTCATTTCTGTCAACAAACTGATATCATATTCATCAAACTGTTTTTCTCCACCCAACAACGCTTACAAATTATTTGCCATTTGCCGTATGACCTTAGATGACCTGATGGTAACAGCAATAAAAATGTAGTAAATTTCTCAACTAAAACTGCGATGAAAAATTAACTGTCCTCAATTTCATGTATGAAAAGTTTGTCCATCAAATGCCATCCTTGCAATTTACCCTTCCCGCTCATCCCAAAAAATCCAAAGAGAATATTTACATGTTCCTTTTTTGTTCGGAAAAGTCCACAGTTAAATTTCTCATAGATTCGCTTCTTAAGTAATAACAATAAAAAAGCTACAGGGATACTGTCACGTACGCTATACGGTTCATCCATTCCTTACACATTAACATCAAAGAATCAGGAACAAATATTAATTATAACTCGAACTTAGAAAACAACAAATAGGAACAAAATAGAGAAATGTTCGTGAAATATGTAACCGTCACACGGCGACTACGGCAAGTTCTTCCATTCTTGCTGGCTATTAGTCAGGATTGCCACATGTGACATGCATCCCTCACCTGTCCTCTCAGAGGAGCTATCCGTACCATTCAAATTAAAATGTATTCTAAATGAGCAGAGAGCATGATAACTGATTAGCTATCTATCATTTCACAGTTCAGTTCATTGCTTCGCAAATTTCCCCAGTCTGCTAATGATAACCTAATATTTTCTCCTCTGAAAAAAAATCATTGAAAATGAATGCGATGAATGCATGAGATAAAAGGACAGAGAATGCCGAAATGAGAGAAAAGGTTGTCTGAAATGAGCGTAAGTCAAGAGAAACAGAAAATGAGAGATTGCGATGCAAGGATCACTTTGTTGTTGTTACACGTCGAGAAGCGTTGAATCTTATTTCGGGATGGGATGATTGGATTCACTGAAGAGGTCGGGTCGAGCCGGAGGGTTCAGAAATGGGAGATAAAATAAAATGATAGGACGTCGTCGACGATGGGGTCAAAGGGTCGATATTAACGGTCGAAGCATTCAACCATCCATCACTCTCTCTATCTCCCGAAACAGATCACGTGTAACGTGAAAAATGAAATCTTCGGAAATGAGAAATTTTCCGGTAGTTGGAGAAGCGACACAGTGTGAAACATTTGCGAGCATTTTCTAGAAGCAATTTTGCAACATTTATCAAAGTGAAAGAGCAGTCTCTCGCAATGACTTCTTGCTTTTATGGAAGGAGGAATATGATTCGTGAGATGATCGATCAGAAAGGAGAAATCATGCGTCATTCTAATGCAACACGGAAAGTGTAATAGCGAGGGATTTAAGACTTCTAGGCGTGAAAGTAAAGGTGTTAATGACCGTGAAGAGAGCCCTCAAATCGATCTCTGGACCGCACGAAGCAGGGAAAGTGAAAACTTACTCGATCACTTCCACTTCCTTTTCAATATCACTGATGTGGAACATTCCAAATATATGTGGAGTGTGTATGCGTGTGTGTGTGCCTGGAAAGAAGAGAGGAGAGTGTAAAGTGAATTTTGTGAGTTGAATTGACTGTCTATTAACCATTGTTTGTCGGCCTTATTTTCACGACAGAACCAGTTGTCGCCATCAGTTGCGCCACCACGAGAAACTATCATTGCCACGTCATTGGCGTCACTCCATGATCGTTCAGATGACAGAGCGCTGGATGGTTCAGCTGGAAACGTTAATGTCGAATCCTTCCTTCCGAATCTGTAATGCCACTTTTCAAGATGAAGATTTCGTCGGAATGCTCAATCCAAATATATCTACCTATTGAATTGAACTAATTTTTCTCATTTTAATCACTGATATACCCCGAATCGATACCCCAACAACTCTCCTCAGCAATGTATTTGAAGAGATTCGATCTGAAATATCTATGAATCATTCTAAGTGATATATCTGATTCATCGCAACGTTATAACAGTTCGAAAATGGAAAGATGAAACGAATGAAATGGAATATAAAACATCTCCGTATCACTGCTTATCAGACCCATCCATTAATTTCCTGAAGATTACTTACTTCTCCCGAAAGTATCGTATATTTTTGCATGTGCTAAGTGTAAGCAATTATCTTATGAATAATCGCATCATCTCGCAGAATTATTTCCTTTTGATCTTCTTAAAGTTATAAAACAAATCGTCCGCACAAATACACGTCAGTGTGTAACCTGAGTGTGTCAAAGCGCACGTGGAGACAACAACGGACAAATATTGAAATATCACTATAAACGTTGAAAATATCATGCAGCTGGAGACTGAAATTATACTGGGAAATTGTGAAGTGGAAAGTAACGAAGAGTATGAAATTGCATGAGAAGGCAAGTCGATCCGATCTCGACTGGGCAAGACTGCAACTGGCAAAACCTAGCCTAAGGAGGATTGAGCCAAGTAAGAAATTACAAAAATGGACCCCTTAACCATCAATCATTATTGAAATATATTCAAAATCTTATATTCAAATTGGAGAGATATTTGATGAATGCAGGAAAATGAAAAGCATTCGCTAGATAGAATCGACCTACCACATAAGAAGTCCGGACTTGGATTACTCGTTCGGGGAAGAGGACTACCCAATTCGAAATGCAACATACAATACTACCGTAAAGGATACTTGTGACGTCACAGGGCATGCGCGGATAGACCATTTGAGAAAAGTGTTGTGCTGATGAAAATCTCTCTCGGTATATTGAGAGAGGGATAATACAGAATGGGGACCAGACATCTGACACGTTGCTAATGACAACATTAACGGGGCAAATCGCAAAGTTTGTTCCAAAAAATTATCTCGGATGTAACTGGCAGAAAAGGACTGAAGCGGGAGGAGAAAGAGAGAAAGAGAAAGAGAAAGAGAGAGGGAGAAAGGAGTGGTAGAACTGCCGGCCTGAATGCATGTGATTTTCGAGCACTACTAGCACTAGGAGTATATGAATACCTGGAAGATCGGTCAAAGATTGTGGACGTTTCCTAACAGATTAATGCTTAGTTCGATAATTTTGGCTTCAAGCAAAGCAGTTGTAGAATTCAAGTTCGAAGTCAAATGGGATAAAAAATGAAAGGAGTAACTCAAGTTCTTCGGATGAAGACTGGTCGACTTTCCGGAAAGTAAAAAATATTTTAGAATTGTTTGACTTTTCAGCTATATGCTTACCGCGTTTGCACTGAATTCGCTATTCACGTGTAATTAGAACTGTGAAAAAGTTATCGAGATGCTGCAGTTCATTCCTTGATAGGATGAACTTTTATCCTTAATTTCACGAAAAATGAAAGCTTCAAGTGTAAAATCCACAATTCTGGAATAGAACACAAGAAGAGCAAGATAAGCAAGCAGAAAACTGTACGATAAGGAATTTCCGAATAAGCAAGTATCCGACTTTCTTCAAGCTAATAGCCACCTTCGATCAGTTCCTGCTTAATTTCCAATGAATTGCCTGAGCATGTTCGGGACAAAACAATAAATAATCCTATTGTCATTTATGCAGCTTCTGCAAATTTCGGAGTATTTACTACAGTAGGGAAAACTAATACCACTATATCCATCTGCCTTGAAAATAAAAAAAATCACAGATGACGGAAAGATTGTGCCTGAAGAATAGAAGAGGACCTGACTTATTTAGAAAGAGGTGAAATTCCTCCTGCCCATCTTCCATTTTTCGTTAAAATACTGCGAAAGTCATCCACATACGGAGTAAACCAAGTATGATTAGAAAACGAACATCTGACAGTATAAATGAGCTCAATAATCTAAACTGCAATGAAGACACACTTTCTAATTTAGCTAGAGAACTATTTACGATAATGATAATAGAAGTTAACGTAATATGACAGCAATCAATAACCGTCTTCCTGACAGAATGGCCAATCTGGAAAAATCAACAACAACCGAAAGATGGAAAGAGAGGAATTAAATTTTTAACAATTGCTCGCTCGACAACACAGATTCTTTCAAAAGTGCAGACTAAATGTTTTGAATCGTTAATCACCTTTATGGTTAATGCGTAAGATCACGGAAATTTGTATTAGTTTCATTTCAATTCTCGTACAATGAACGAACAACTTATCAAAATTATAACAACATAACAAAATCAACCTGTGCAATGATGATAATTTTGTTAAAAAGGATTACTACCCCAAATACTGTCAATGAAGTTAATTTTTGATAAAAGCAATTTGTTATCGATGTTCTTCTGAGACTTCTTAAATGCCATATGAATAAAAACTTGAAGTCCCTCCGCAAAAAATTTGTGTTGCGGCGAACTGATCACATTTTGGAACATATCCATCAGCGCTTGTTTTGTGCTTCGAACCAACACAGCAGATAAAATGCTTCGCACAAACTCAGCTGTCATTTTATCAATTGCACCGAATTCGATTATCTGAAGCAATCGTTTAATACTTAAATTTTGTTTTTTTTTCATTTCCCGAATTTCACTACCATCAGTGAACAGTGAAATAGAACTTAAGAGATTATTTCTTTTGGAAAACCCATAATCAGCCCGCACTTTTCAAGTATCCAAGAATTTCATCAACATCATGTTAATGGAATAAACTTTAACTTTCATAAGAATTCTCAGAATTTCAAAGCAATCACTTCCTTCACTAGATACAACAGATTATTTGAAAAACAACAATTAAGTATTTTGAATCACGTCTCCTTCAAAACCCATAATGTATAATTCCATGCTGTTATTAGTCTTATCACTTAGAAAAAATAATTACACATTTAAACACTTATTTCACCAATTACTTCTGCTTCATCTTTAATACCCCACCACTTTTTCGGTTTCCTGAGAAACTCGTAAAAAGGTCAAGGTTCATCTCTACAGAATTTGGATTAAAAATCACCTGCGTAAATCACTGGAAAAAGCACCCAAAAACTGACATAAAACAAAAGTTACCTTTAGTAAAGTAATTCCCACAGATCGCTTGACCAGTAGATCAATAATAAGCAGGGTTAAATTTTCACGTTGCAATTCACTAATCTGTGCTAATACTTTGACTCGGTCCCACAATGCATACTGTGTTGTAAGCTGAAACAAATTTTTCTCAACTCCAATCTGTGAATCTTTAATCACAATGTTTTTAGGTTCAAAATTTTAAATGAGAAACTTACAGCTTATTGTAAATTTTAGATTCAGTATATTCTTTTATAAAACTCAATCTTTTTACATGAAAGAGAGAGAAAGTTTAACGTAAAAAATTTACATATTTTTCTATCCTCTATTAAAAAGTTATAAAAATGCACAGCTTCTGTATGAACGTATAAAACTTTATAGAATTCTGAAAGTCATCCACAAGTTTACTGAATTGTTTATATTAACTTGTCTTTTATGACTGAAAACAACTTTGAATACTTCTAATTGCAAAAGCTCCTAACTACTTTGCTTTTATCAAAAAAAATTTAGTAGACAAACAACATATCACAATGAATCCATTTAAATGAAAAGATATTCAACAAATACCTTGAAACGTTTATGATAACAACATAAGCGATCGATAACAGCAGCGTAAAATGCATTATATGTAGCTTCTCGCAGAGCACAGTGAACACATATATGCACTATTTCCCTTTCTTGTTGTCCTTTAAAGGAAAGTCTCAACAATTTTTCAAATGCATCCATTTCATCCTAAAGTTGGATAGTTTATAAAGCATTTGAGATTACAATGAACCAGAAAAGAATTTAAGAAAAATCAATTAATCAATAGTTGAAATAAAGAAGTAAAGATTCACTGTGGAAGACATGATGGTACAAAAGATATCACGTCTGATCTCTGTATTCATTTTAGCCCTTTTCGCAAGCTGCAGTAAAGATGCACTGAATTTCAAAGTTTGTTCAATGCATTTGTCATCAGTTTTGTTTTGTAGCACTGATGTAGTTGCGGACCAGGCTGAACCAACAATCCACCAACGTCCACGCTCTTCTATGTGTATTATATCATCCATACTCATCGGTAACTCTTTCTCTTTATCTGACTCTAAGTAAGGAATGAATAAAATTGAAGATTTACAGTTTCTAAAATTGAAAAATTAAATAATTTGAGTAATTAAATTAAGGAAATGACTATGCTTTTTCCACTGTTTCAATTTCACTGTTCTAATATCTTCATATCAAAACTTTCATTTACATCTAACACTTCACTTACTCAAATAGAATATTATCCCATAAATACATACAGTTGATTACTACTAATAATTATAAACTACTTACAAATGCTTACGGGTAAGTGGAAGCATAAATATGCTCAACAAATTTTTGATTTAACAACTTGAAACGTCAGAAACAAACATGAATAAATGATACAACATACTTTTTGTTAATCCACGAAAGATATTCACGTAATGAGAGTGCACTGTAGAATCTGTCAAATCCGTAAATTTACGAATACTCATATTTTTTATTGCATTAATCTCGTTCACGATATACCGCAATTGACATCTTAAACAGGTAAGAATTTCAGTTAATTACGTAAATTCTAAGGTAAATTGAAATTCATTAGTCATGGAACTGATGAATATGCGATTTTAACATCTCCTACAATTAAATGTCGATTTACTATTAAGACCGTATAAAATACATATGAAGCTTTTCCTGCTCACAAAATGCTATGAACTTACGATTTGGACGATGCTTCTGGAAGTTGTGAGAAGAATGATTGCGTTTCTGTTATAATTTTTCTTAGGGCATCCAAATCCCTGCCTCTCATAGTGTTGCCACAATCTATGGTAAAATACGCAATCAATCATTAACAATAACTAACTTTTCAGCACAAAGAAATCCAAATATAAACCGATAAGTATAAAGCTTAGAAGCAGAAACTAAAGTAATATATACAACGTCTATTTATTCATTCCTGCAACCTTAAGCAAAGTCATAGAACACTAATCGATTACTTTTCAAAGTGAGAAAAAACTTACAGATCAAAAAAGTTTTGAAACAAGTGAGACATTTATCGTTAACCTGTTCACGCAGATGCTGCATAATTTCGGTAATCATGACGACTTTAATAACCTGAAATGACGACAATTAAAATAATGCTTCATCTTAGATTTGAGAACAGAATATCAGCAATTTACATTGATTTCAAGCGCAGCTTTTGTTCTTAATCACTAATAGTAACTTTACAAAAGAAATATCTTGGTGTTATACCTTGAGAATGATTATATTTCTTTGTTGTTAGACAGCAATAAACTCGACTTCAACGGAATAATACTTTTAAAATTTTCAAATTTTGTATGAAATATTGTAAAAAGCCTATGAAGACAAATATATTCATGTGATAATTAAAACAGCACCTTGAAATTATACAGCTCGGCGAGTAAAACACAAAAGTTTTCAAGGGATTTCCCTTCTGGTAATGCAATAACTGTTTCCAGAAGTTTTACAATGAAATTCTCGATAAAATATGCTGCTGAAAGAATATAAAAGAGAATCTAGTATCTTGCAAATCGGGATAAAGCAACAACTAAAGTCGCCTGAAGCTATTTAAAAACTGCTTTAGTGGAATTCAAGTGAAATTATTGAAATAGAAAATTTTTAACTGAAGAAGATTCCATTTTTCACTTCACTTTAATTATCACTTTAAACACCAGATTCATTTTTTATAAGCCATACGAGACAGCTGGTAAAATTATTATAAATAAAAACTTACAAACTTCCGGAGAAATTTTTGTATGAATAAGAGCAATAAATACTGCATATTCAATGATAAGCCGATCTGGTAAGCGATAACTTACGTCGACATTACTTATAATTTCCAAAAAAAGCAACTGCTTCACTTCTGCAATTATGAAGATAGGAAAGTTCCACATCGAACAAATTCATGATAAATGAAGAAACGGAATCTGATATATAACAATCAAACTTTACCATTATGTCCTCTGCTAGCAAATATGTCAGAGAATATTTTCACAGCACCCACCAAAGTACGTTCGTTCAATCGATTGACTAGACCTCTTAAAGATTTTTTCAATTTTAAATGCTCTTCGGTCTCCAGCAGACCCGCTTTCTGTTCTAATTCATTGAGCTTCTCTTCAGCAGATAATTTTGAAGGTAGGAATTCTCCTGTCTTCTTATTAATTAAGCGGCCATAAATGTCTTCTTCCACGTCCATATCACTCTCGTTGCTCTCACTCTTTTCCATAAAATCATTCCTCTGAATCTAAAACGATTAATCACTGGAATTATTTTCCATAATCCATTATGATGATAGATAGATAAAGAAGGATATGTCAGAAGCACAATCATTCATCACTTTGATAAAACACTAACTTCTGAAAATGTTCGGAAGTTTTTCTCCGGAATATAGGTTGCCAAAGCGTTTCCTTTAATTTTATTTTCACTACAGTCTTCGCCTGCCTCATCGCTTAACACTTCACTTTCATATATATTAGGACCATTATCTTTGCCAACATCGCTCTGCTGAGATGGTTTCAAATCACACATCTCAAGCAGATCTATAATAATCAACAAAGTTACGTAATAAAAATTACCGCAATTTAAATTGAAAGTTAGTTTTCCAAATTAGAATTCAAGTGAATGGTTACATCAAACTCAAACTAAATATCAAAAAACAAATTAAAAGTTAAGAAGGTATATTTGTCAATCACAATGAAAAACACGCACAATCGAGCCCTTCGATGCGGAATACTTTCGGCATGTTTTTGCTTTTTCGCTTATTATAGCCAAGAATTCGTTCATAGCGATGAATTTCGATCTCGTCCTCATTAATGCCTTGCATAAGTTCTTCTCTCCGTACTTGCTGTACCTAAAGAGAACACGGAAAATATCAACTGAAAGTCTTCCAAATAGCACCGAAAAAAAGACAAGCAAATACCATATCGCAATATGATCAGTAATCACAAATGAATAGTTAGAATAGTTAAATTAATTGCAATGTAGATAAAAATGAAGAACACAAAACAAAAAATATACCAAACAAATTAAATTATATTTTTAATTATAAGCAGAGACACACTTACACTTTTCTTCCTACGTCTTTTGGCACGCTTTTTCTTGACCCGTACCATGTCAACGATGTTTTCTTTTCGGCAATCTATGAGATTTTTCTCTTTCATGATATCTTCGACCTAAAACGCAGTGATTTGAGGGAAGATTTATGATAATTGCAAATATCAGTTCTGCAACGTCAGAAAGAAAAAGGTAAGAGCAGAAAGTCAACACGAATCAACGCTCACAAAAAGTACTGACCTTCTTGTGGGAATTATATGCGACTCGAAGAAATTTTTTGCTTTCTTTTTTACTTTTTCTTATCATTTTCCGTTTACATTCAGACAATATATTATCACCAACAGCCATCACATTCCGAATTTCCTTGGCCAAGAAAATACACCTGAAAAAACTTTAATAATATCTGTTTAATAAGTAAATTTATCCTAGAGCAGGAAGCAGAAAGTAGAGGGCAATCGTACATATAACTGTTACTCTCTGAATCCTTCCCATCAACCCTGAGACTAAAAAGCATCAACCACACACGAATCACTACCGAAAGCTAAGACAAAGGGAAGAAGACGAAGAACGATTAAGCCAACCGAAAGCAGAAGAGATAGCAAAGAAATGTGCTTGAGAAGTTCGATGAAGGATCGGCTTTGTTTGCAGCAAATTGGAAGTACGTGAGGATCGCGGATCAAATTGGAAGTACGTGAGGATCGCGGATCAAGCTTTCCGTTGACGCCGAGCAGAAAGGCAAGCAACGCTGACTGAGTCTCCCTGTCACACCTTTCACCTCACTACACATTTCTGTTTCACAGGGAAGTAGGACAGTGCTCTCCTGATCTGCATGGCAATGGTATGTAGTGCGGGAGTTCATTCAAGCCCGCTTGATGACGGGTTTTCCAGAGAAACCGAACAGTCGTTGCAGCTCCACACTGCCGACAGTATGTGCCGATGGAGTGATTGCTTATCATTCCGGTCTGAATCAAAAATGGCCAGAAATATCGATACAATCGCGGAAAATTCTAAAAAATGTTTCGGGTGAGATTAGAGACTGGTAGAGTGGTACATTTCCAGTAATTTGATCGAGAAAGCACTTAAACTACCGTGTGGTGAGATGAGAGGATAGGGGAGGAGAATGACCAAGCAGGATTCCCGTTGTTATACATTTTGGTAGAGTTTTAACCGATGGAATAAATCTCAATCTTCCTATGGTCTACAGGACTTGAACAAATCTCTCCATCGTTTTAAGAAGGAAATTTTGTGATTTTTCAGGAAGACAATTACCAGCAAAATCTTCCGTGGCTTAATAACCATTTTATTTTATCAATGTCATTCGGTGAATACCCCATTGATATTCTTCAAAATTCGGAGTCATAGGAGAATACATGCACAAGACTGACCTATGCTGTTACATAATTCTGTATAATTAGCAGTTTACTGCATTATTACCTTGATTATATGGACAAACAAAAAGTGTGTTATCCCTTGTTCTCGCAGATCATTGTAACACAGATCCAAACACTCTTCTCTTTGCCAAGTATGTTGTAACATGCGAAAATATATATTACGAATATCGCTACAGGAATGCAGGTGGACACATTGCGAATTCTGAAGAGAACCTGCATGTTGAACAAGACGGAACAACGGTATAACGATGTAACGATGAGGCTGTGATGACTAAAAGGACGTTGTAATTAAGCTTTGATTATTTCAGGCAAATAATATTCTTTATTCGCTTAGCAGCACTGAATGATAATTTTCAGCGATTAAGGTTGATAGGAAGTATTACGCATCACATTGAGCGATCCTTTTAAAAACTCTTGTTTTGCCGCATTGAAGGAGTTCAGGCTCTTTTGGAATTCATATTCTTTCATGTCAACCGACGAAGGCGAGGAGGGAATAGAATTTTGCTTCACTTTGGTAACTTATGGGATTCACTGTCACTATAGGAATATAATAAACAATGTAGCAAAAAAGAAAATACGCCAGTCTAAAAGTTGGAATGTGTCTTCGCTTCAATACAGTACTATTGCCATTTATGCGTTGACAACAATACCATACAACAAGAATAGAGAAAACAATACAACTGATATTCATTTGTTACGTCGAGCGTATTCCCATGTAATTTCTCTCTTGAACAAGGAAAGGAGACAGTACAAAATAGCATTGGAGTGGGGAAATGCTTTTTTGTTTCTGATAAAATTAAGCAGTGTTTGAGTAGAGAAGTTCTGAACTAAATGGAATATCTCAGTATGAGTTGAAGCAGTTCTAGTTTGGAAGTAACCATTATGAACCTGGGGACGAGTTGAATTCGATGATTTTCGAACACATCAACTTTTACAGTATTGAAAGCCAAACATGGAAAATTTTCATGTTGAACTGTAGGTTGATTAATGAATTTTGCTATCCCTGTAACATCCAATCCAATAAAAATCAGGCACTATACAATATTAGTTAGTTATCCGAACTTTCTTATCATCTCTATTTAACTTTTTTTGGCAAATTAGACATGTTCAGAATTTCATTTATCTCCGAAAACAAATTGCAAGATTGGTTAACGAAATTTTATTTACAGTAATAAGTTATGACTTGGAAGCATAATGAAGCGTTCGTATTGTAAAATGCAAATCTCATATCGCAATGTCCACAAGGAAATTTCACTAAGACACCAATAACGATTTCAGGTCTACGAATTTCGTGACTGATCAACGATAGCTTCGTGCAAAATAAGAGAACTGATATCATTGAGAGATAAATCGCATTGCTGCTTTCATCTACCTCCCATTGGTCCTTTTGTTCCTACTTCTCCTTTCTCACCTTGATCTCCTTGCCGCCCTTGTATTCCAGGAAAACCTTTCGGTCCCGGCATTCCTGGAATTCCAATCGGTCCTTCCAGTCCTCGAGGACCTATTTCCCCTGGCATTCCTGGTTCGCCTTTCAGTCCATCTTGTCCATCCGGTCCTGGAGGCCCTGGCGGTCCACTCCCTGCTGGAGGGCATGCCTGAAAATATAACTTGGAAATACTTTGCAAAAGATGCTTCAATCCTGCAATTTACTAGGAAACTTACATGGACAGTAGAGATAGCCAATAGGAAAGTGCTGAAAAGATGCATTGGTATAAGCAATCTGAAATTTTTTACGTTGGAGTATTCATAAACAAAAATTCTATGGAATATTCTCTCATTTACACTTTTTGTTAATTAAGACAAATATTGTACGAATGATTAGAACATAAAATTTCCAGCTAAGAATACGGCTACGAGATTGTCAGCTATGCAAAAAAAAGTTGGAAATTTTAATGAAACGAATTTAATGAGAATTTCTGTTTATATTGAAAGTGGAATATCTGATATAAATCATTCCAGAAATCATAAAACAAAGAAAAATTCTTGAATTCTTTATGGAATGGTCATTTGGACAATACAGGACAATACACATTAAACGATTTTTGACCGTATGCACGAAAGTTAAATGAATATTTTTATGCCATGAACTCTTGCAGTGAATGAAGGGCAGATTCGGTCCATTGATAGAAGATCGACGGTTGATAGAGCGATTCAGGAGAATGGTTGGAAGAACAGGATTTGAATCATCGAGAGGCGGAAGTGATTAATGTCAGTGATTCGTTGATTACTTGTTCGCCAGAAATTTCATGAGTAAAGCTTCACTTCAACTTCCTGATATATTCGTTGTTGTAGGAAGAAAGTTCTAAAGGTTAAAGGTAATTTTAAAGGCAATACGCGTCCTTTGTTCACAATTTAGAAGAACTTTTTACTCGAACAAATTCAAAATATTTGACATTTTCAAATGTATAATAATTTATTCAAAGTAATAAGGGATATTTAGATACCTGTAAATAGGCTATTCAAACTGTTCATTTTACTTTCTTTTCTCATCTGTTACCTTGCTCTCAATGAAACATAAGATAATCTGATGAATTATGCATCTCCATTGCATTATCATTCATTTACTGATCAGTCTGCTGGAGTTACTGATAAAATAACAAAATTATAGCATCTCTTACTTTAACATGAATTTGCAATACAATTAGTTGATCACTTTTGCGGTGCTAGACTAATAAGGAGACCTTTCATCCTTCCCTTTCCTATATGATACCAAGTTATCTATGCATACCTTAATGAATTTCTTTGAGAAGGTTGGAACCCTAAATAACTTTATAATTGAAATTATTCACATCATTCGGAATATCTGTATTGCTATATTTATGCTATGGAAATTGTTTAGTGGAAAGATAAGATGTACTTTGCTATTTCTTAACATACATTCCAGTAATACCGTTTGAGCTCATTATCAGATAACCTTTATATCACAAAGATAAATATAGGTTTATTATTTCTGGAAATATGACTCTAAAAATGCTCAATTCTCACCGTTTTTCTGGTAGCTGGACCATAACGAATAAAACTTTCACTACAGTTTCATTATGTCAGACCAAACTCTCAAAAAAATACAAACAATAATCAACTTATGATACTCTAATGACAATATGGAATCATCCCGAATATCGTATCCTCGAGATTTTTTATTCTTAATTCAGTATCGAAAACGACTCAAATTTCACTCTATTTTCGATATTTAAACTCAAAAGACTACTCCAGACCTACTACCTTTCCTTTTTCTAAAATCTAAGAAATGATCAATAATTAATAGTACACACATTCATGTACAGTATGTGATCAACCAAACTAAATATCCTGAAAATTCGTACGAGACAACAAATTCGACGTCCATCTGAAATTTGTTAGCACTACAGTCATTGTCGATATCAGCAGTAATAATATCAAGATAATATGACAAAAATTTACCTACCAGTTTTAAAACCTGTCAAAATCTTAAATAATTATTTAATAAAATAAACATTTCATGTTTCAACTTTTGTAACTGGGTTCTATAAAGGCACTAAAAACG